>JACTOM010000534.1:469747-498890 GCA_015832385.1 Elymnias hypermnestra | reverse complement strand
CAAGTAAAATAGCGAAATTTATTGTAAAATATCTAGTTGAATGGCAAAAGAAATTTATCTCAAAACACCAAGAGAATTAGCGAAATTAATCTCAAAATAGCGAAAGAAACTTATCTCAAAATATCAAGTAAAATAGCGAAATTTATTGTAAAATATCTAGTTGAATGGCAAAAGAAATTTATCTCAAAACACCAAGAGAATTAGCGAAATTAATCTCAAAATAGCGAAAGAAACTTATCTCAAAATATCAAGTAAAATAGCGAAATTTATTGTAAAATATCTAGTTGAATGGCAAAAGAAATTCATCTCCAAAACAGCGAAATTAACACCTAAAAGCAATATTTCTTATATATATTGTAACCTCAACTGATGGTAAGTGATGATACAGTCTATGATGACATTACGCTACCTCGTAAGAGGTAATTTACAAAAGTTTGTATAATACTTTATTTTTTTCTAACATAAATAAAATAATAAGCTGACTAAAAAAATACCTAAAAATATGTCTCAATTTTTTGATCGCTTTAATGGAAAATACGTGATTTAAAAACAACATATTTATAAAAATATATAAAATTAAGTTGATGTAATTAAATTGTTGAACAAATCCAAAACGTTGCATAATAAACTTTCTGGTATCTAATATAATAAAAATATCCAAGATAAACTTTTGTTTGTTTGTAACCTGAAAAAAAAATATAATACTTTTTGGTGTGAAAATAAGTTTGTAAGAGTAGCATCTTTTTTGCAATGAGCCAGTACAAGGCCCCACTTCAAAGGAGGCGAGGCGTATAGAAGGGCGTCATGTTTTGTTTCAATCCATTAAATTTTGGTTCAATTATCCATTTTTTACAATCGTCGTCGTCGCTTCAACCGATGGACGTCCACTGCTGGACATAGGTCTCACGTAATGACGTCTACAAGGCCCAACGGCTACCGGCGACCCTCTTTATGTCGTCGGTCCACCTTGTGGGGGGGTCTCCCTACACTGCGCCGCCCGATGCGTGGTCGCCACTCCAGCACCTTCGGGCCCCGACGTCCATCGCTCCGTCGGACTATGTGCCGCTCATTGCCACTTCAGGTTCGCGATTCATAGGGCTGTATCGGTGACTTTGCTTTGGTTCTGCTACGGATTTCCTCATTTCTGATTTGATCGCGCAGAGAAACTCCGAGCATAGCCCTCTCCATCGCACGCTGAGTGACTCTGAGCTTTCGTATGAGGCCCATAGTCAGCGACCACGTTTCGGAGCCGTAGGTCATCACCGGCAACACGCACTGTTCGAAGAGCTTCGTCTTCAGGCACTGAGGGATATTTTTTACAATAGTAGATACAAAAGAATCTTTTAGTACTTGATTTAAAGTATAATAACGTTATCATTTTAAAATGTTCCCGTTTATGCTTTCGTTATTATAAAATGTGCTTTAAATGAAAGAGTTAAGGATTATTATTCATCATTTTCTTGCCCATATCCCACTAGGGTGGGGTCGGCACAGCATGTTTCCTTTCGCCATTTCACTCTATCCGCTGTCATTTCTACATTCAATCCCTTACACACATATCCTCTTTCACACAGTTCATCACACTCTTTTTGTGTCGCCCTCTCCCGGACCTGCCGCTTACCATCTTGCATACATGGCTATCCTCCCACTCCTTAACTTCTCGGTCACTGGTGCTACTTTCACACTTCCTCTAATATACACATTCCTAATCTTATATTACCTGTAGTTAAGGTTTATTATTATTTACTAATATTTAAACCTCATGGTTTTAATCTTGCTATCTCTACTCAATACGCGTCTCCGCTTCATTTTTTCATACCGGCACCCTATCCTCTGTAGACTAAAATAAATTGCCCGTATCTACTACTAGTTGACATGATAGTATAGTACTGTCTCAACTCTGGCAATCGGTTATAAGCATCTCTTTCTTTTCATGTCATGTGTGTTATCTGTTTCACTTCTCGGTAACTGTCGTATGATCTGCCCCCTGATTCAAAATTTACTTTAGATCATTTTTAAATTACGGCTTTAGCCTTCACTGTAACTGTTCATCAGCACGGTTTTGTTGGAGCTCGCTCAACTTATCTAATCTATTAAGTTTTACTGAAACAATTATTAAGGCAATAGATAATAACAAAGAAGTGAACGTGATATACTCAGATTTTAGTAAAGCATTCGATAGCGTCCCCTATAATATTCTTATTTCAAAATTGCAGGCGTATGGTTTTACCGGGCCCGTCATAAAATGGTTGAATAGTTATTTAAGAGACCGTTCCTTCTTCGTAATGGCTAATGGTTTTCAATCACAACTATGTAGCATTACTTCTGGTGTGCCTCAGGGTTCACACATTGGCCCTATCTTATTCAATGTGTTCATAAACGATATTCTTTGAATTGACCACGTAAGCCCAATACCACTTTGTCCCCTTTTCGAAAAACAGTTCCGTGCAAACTCACCCCTACTCAGTGTGCAAAACACTAAACCATGTAAGTAATGTAATTGATGTTAATCTTGACTTTAATTTATGTAAATTTAATAATGTTAATTTAATTTAATAATGTTTATGTCAGTATGATGTGTCTTGACTTTATATTTGCATGCCAATCATTGGCTGAACATTTGTACTTTGACATTTTGTATGTATTTTCAAATGTGTCTTTTGGCAAATAAATTATTTTTCTATTATTTGATTCACTTTCCAGGTTTCGTATTACTATATTGCTGACTACAGGTTATTTTCAATTTAGGTTATTATATATTTTTGTTACTTTACGTTGCGTTTACTTTTAAGTGATAGGTACATTTACATACAAACTAAGCTATAAAATATGTGTATATATCACTGTAAGTTATCGTTAGTAAACCTAATTTAAAAAAGTGACCGTTAGTAACGGTGCGTGTGTCGTTCGATAAGTTTTATTTTTTAAGATTTGAGCCTATAAATGCAAGACGGACTTTTTTCACTATCTCAAAGTTTAGCGCAACATGACGCTGCACCAGAGTCTTAATTTAATAAACAAAAGATAGCATTGAATAGTTTAACTATTACATAAAAATCATAACATTTGGTAGTCTTTCATGGGCATTTAAGTCCCAAGAGCCACTTAGCGTCATTAGACCCACGGGGCACTCGACAAGAGCGTACAAATTACTGGGTTAACTAAAAAACACGGCCGGACTGTCAAACGATTAGTATAGTTTACTATATCAGAATACCAGGACATAAAATTTTAAGTGGTACAAAATATAATTTTGAGGCATTCTTACATTTTGACGTTTTGTACGGGACAAAAGTACGACATCGTGTATGTCCTACTCAACACTTATATAAGTGACATATAGACTCTTTAACGTAGGAGAGTACCTAGTAATTCATGTGGTACCTAGTAGTTCATTGTTGGTTTTGGGTAGCTTAAAGTAATAGATTGACATGTAGAAAGTGCAAGTACCCCTATTTTTTTCACGCAAATTAAAAAATATATAAATATAAGTTACGTTTATCAAAAAAATCTTATCTACTTCTACGTGACACTGGCGAAGTAAATTGTGCCAGTCTGGCACAGGAAAAAGCCATTCCTCCAAACAAAAATAATGGAGTACCTAGTAGTAAATATAAACATTAATAACAAAATAAACATATAAAAAATACTTAAAAGTTACATACATACTTATTATATTATTGAATAATTGTAACATACAAAACTAAATTTAAAAGAGTAACCGCCGAGTTTCTTACGGGTTTCTTCTCAGTTGAATCGACTACCCGAACAGTTGGTAATACTATATAAATGGAAGAAGTTTCACTTCCAACGTGTAGATGTTTTTGAAGAGTAACTTCTTTACTTGGGAATAAGCTGCTGAATGCGTGACGAGAGCGTTACCAAAAGTGTGATTTGACGGGGAATAATAAATACAAATACTTGTAGAAAATTAATATGTATACTTTACTTCAGTCGTGTGTTTTATAAAGCACATTTTTCTTTAAATTCATCTTATAAAGATTTTAGTTTTATGAAGTGAAACTTCTTTAAGCTTCGAGGGTTTACAAATTCTTTTAATATTAATGGCAACTGTATAAACGAGACTTACAAAATTGGTTTGCCAAAGAAGTTTCACTTCTGACATGTGTACTTTGTATGTACGCACTTTTAATATTTTTTTTTTATATGGAATGTAATTTGTGGTTTTATAACACAGTGATGCATGTGAAACAGCTGATCTGGGCTTTGGACGCAGCCGTATTGGCCTCGGCTGCACTACCTCGGGCCTTACACTTCACCTCCCCTACGCTGTAATGCGACTTGCAATACACGGACGAAAAAATAACAGATGACGGTTACATTTGAATAACACTTAAATCTAAATAACAATCTTCTTTCTTCAGGTACAAATAAAATAAAACCACAGTTTATTGATACTTCAGCTTTAGTCTTATATCCTTATGTCTAATTACAATAATGTCTGAATGCAAACAGGACAAAGAGTTTATGTTACTTTAATAATTCTGAAAAAATACTTTAACCAATTAAATTAGCTCGAATGTTTCAATTAACTGATTATTAATCATCCGGTTGAATTAGCTAAACTAATATGTTTGCTTGGATCATTCAATTAACCGGTTAAAATGGTTACGCTAATTCAATCATCCGGTTGAATTAGCTAGACTAATACTTATACTTGGATAATTCAGTTAGTCGGTTGAATTAGCTAAACTAATACTTTTGATTGGATCATTCAATTAACCGGTTAAAATGGTTACGCTAATTCAATCATCCGGTTGAATTAGCTAGACTAATACTTATGCTTTGATCATTCAATTAACTGGTTAAAATGGTTAAGTTAATTCAATCAGCCGCTTGAATGAGCTAAACTAATATTTATACTTGGGTAATTCAGTTAGTCGGTGTAATTCGCTAAACTAATATTTTTGCTTGGATAATTCAGTTTACCGGTTAAAATGGTTAAGCTAATTCAATCATCCGGTTGAATTAGCTAAACTAATATTTTTACTTTTATAATTCAGTTAACCAGAAATGGTTAAATCAGCAAAGCAAACATGATTAAAACAGATCGAATTAACTTGAATAATTCAGTTAACCGATTAAATCAGCTGCGTCAATAAAAATGACTCAATTATACGTTTGAATTAGATTACACATTTGCTTAATGAAGCTGGCTAAAATTAACTTAGCCAACTTTTTCAGCCAGCATAACCGGCTACTTTTTTATTGATGTACAAATTGTACAGTTCTAGATTCTACCCTCATTTTACATATAGACAAAGTTGAACCGGCACAAACTCTGTGACAGTGATGATATTATTGGTCCGTAACCCTGTGCATTGTCATACAGCTCAAATAGGGGGGCTGCGACTAGCTTATAGTTCTTGGGGACAGCGAACAATGCCCTGTCCTGGAGTTGAACAAGGAACAGCCTCTTGTGCTCCTTGGGGTTGGTGATATGCGGGGGGATGTAGGGGTATTGAGGAGGTTCGAAGTTTGGACGCCACCAGTTTCCTGAAATTAATTAGTTAAATTGACATAATGCTACTTAGAGCTCATTACAGCGATTTAAATAAATTAGATTTTGTAAAGTTATAAATAGCTGTACTAGTAATATAGATTTACACTTCGATACACTTGGCAAGTATCACAGACGGGTTTGTGAGATACTTTATATTAAAATGTACGGTAGTCATAAGATATTTCTATTAACTTCGTGCATGTGGTGTTTACCTTTAAGTACATTGCTACATTTTTTTTAGAAAGTAAGTCCTAGCATATATCTTTCTTCTATATCAAAATGTAAGTAGTTTGTCGGTCAACATTTATTAAATAAATAACCTTTTATTTGTATAGTTACACTTAACTACATTATCAAACAATACTTAACAGACTAATGTAACAAGATAGACTACAGATAAATGATATCATAGGTAAATAATAATAACATTTTCATTTATTTAGCCACAAAGGCTCAATTTCATACGTCACAAAACTTTTGGTAAACAAACTTATAATATTAAATTAGATATCATTAGGAAAAACAAATTAATTACAAATATTCCTATTAAATTTAATGTCAATAATAGAAATATACTAAATAGACAAATAAGGTAAAAACTAGTGATGTGAACCGATTGATCAAACTCAAAACATTTATTCGCTGATGTTTGGTGGTATATGTTTTATATAGTCCTCATAATCTACTTACTTAAGCGAACTTACAGTCTTTTAAATTAAATTATATTATTAATATGTAAGTATACAATACATAATATAACCTCTAGTTAGATATAGTTACTTATTGCTAGATTTAGAAAAGTTGACAACAGAGTAGAAGGTTTTATCGATAAGAAAAGATGTAACAGAATATTGTGTTTTAAAGAATTCTGTGGCAAATTCCATTATATCTTTTGGTAATTTATTAAGAACACTTGTTATAAAAAGAACTTTTATCGGGTCGGGATATTGGAATCTGTCTTTACAGCATTCTCCCATAAGCCTTTCGAAAAGGTTTAATTAAAAAAAAAATTCTAATACATATATATAACTTTATATTATATGATATTGAGCTATAAACCAGCAAAAATGCATAATTTGTAAATTTTTGTTACATACAATAAATAACATAATGGCTCCAAAAACATTTATTGTCTTATAATTATCACAATTATTGTCATTAATTGACTAATTTAATTGTGTCATCTTATTGATGGGTTTGAAAGTATATATAGCATCTTTCATTACAACCAGCTACAGAGTGGGTGTTAAATGTGTTCAACAGAGCTCCCAAGGCCAATATGGCAGTTGCCCATGGCTGAAAACAGCTGATAGTATAGAATTTATGCTAATTTATTTGTGTAAGTAAAATAAAATCACTTTCATCATCGTTTTATAAAACAACACATTATTTATTTTAACTAAGTAACTAATTAAAACCAGTACATTGAATGCTGAAAAAAATATTTGATTTTAAGTGACATATTTCCTTTTGGTTTTTATGAAACCGGTTCACATCACTAGAGAAAACATTATTATCAGTCTAAGCTATTATATAAAACAATTGTTTAAGATTTGAAATTAAAGACAGTATATGTTTTGACTATTTTCGAAGTGAGAATATAAGGCTTGTCATTGGAGTATTTCTACATATTGCAATTGCCAATTTACTATTGATTTAAAAAAAAATGTAAAGACAAATTAAGTGGCTTAACTGACTATATTTAATTATTTATTGGAATTATGTTATGTTCTTAGAAAACAATGAGAGATTCATTTGTGCTGTCACTATACTTCTTCTGGAATTCTGTACTGCCACAACAGTATTATCAATACAGATTTATGTTGTAAAATATTCTGTGAATGTCTCTTTGATGTAATAAGTGAACGTATATAGAGGTTTCATTCAAATTAAAAAAATATTTATTCAAGTAGGGTTTCGCAGCATTAGTTATTGCAATATTGTTGGTAAATAAGGTGTTAAATATATAATTTACTCCAAGCAGGCACTATTAATTAATATCTTATAAAAGTAAATGTCAATATTAAGTAATTTCATACCTATAGTGTCTTCTATTAGCCACTCCTGCTTGATGCCATCTTGCCTGCCGAGTGTTTCAGTCAACAGGCGCTTCAGCCCTTCTATTTCATCCTGAAAAATTATATATGATGAAAGGAAACAAGACACTTAAAGTATAACCGAGTGGGTTTAATCATTCTAATCTATTACAATTAATACATTTGTTGGTTTTCGCAGGCAAATTATTATAAAAGTCTTTTGCAATGTTACCACAGTTCCGAACAAAAGAGACAGAGACACCACGTCGACACTATGATGTAGTCCCAAGATGCCTGGCCTGGAAACTTCAGACTATAGAGTTCGGCTAACATGATAAAACTAGATAAGTAGCAGCCAATTAACGTTATACTGCTGGTGACAGACAGGGTTTCAGTGTATTAGGTGCACCACTATGGGTTGGCAGTTTTCACATAATGTGGAATTTCTCCTGGGGATGGGCAGGTTTCACAGAAAAACACAGTGATAGATTGGAAATAACAATTAAGCACATTTATTTTTATTAAGATAAATGTATTAGTGCCACCAGGGAATTCTAACCTGCAAATTCTCCATCATGCCTCCTATAATGGTGTTTATGGATATAGCTAGGTTAATATAATAAATCAATCAGACAAAATTTTAAGTAGATCCACTATTGGCAACATCCTGAAACATTTATTGACGACACCACCATATATATCTCTTATTATGATTATAATTTTATATTTCGATGTTGTTATCAATAGAGAATTCACAACATATATACCAATAGTCCTCACGCATGCTGCATTCAGTATTTTCAAATAAAAAAGAAGTTACATTTGGAAAAAAATATTTATATAATATACATATAATATACATTTGGAAATATGGAATTTAATAACAAAGTGCGATGCATTACAGACAATTATATTACTAATAATCTAATTGCAACATTTTACATTATATTTTCTGCTTGTTATTTGATTACCTTTTTGAATTTGAATACCAAAATTGAAATAAACTACGAACCACATACACTTAGTGACTGCCACAGCCACTTAATAGGAGACATTATCAATAGGTTGGCTAGTAAAAGTCAAGTTGTCACTGATGTTTCCATTTTCTAATTGTTATTATATTTTCTATTCATACTATAATTTAAATGTTAAAGACTTAATTTTTTTTTATGTTGGGTCATTGCTGAAAACCGATGTTGGCTTCATACCCAACAAATGCTGACTGGTCTTTTCATTTCCATATACATATATGATCGTCATACACATTGGGAGAAAAATAACCATCCTCCAGGCGGCACTAAAAGGACTTGACACAAGCAAAATCAGGTCTAGCCTGGAATGTGTGAGAAGCCTTAATTGTCTTGGAAAAGACAATACGGTAAGGCTCGCATGGGTACCAGGACATGAAGTTATAAAGGGCAAAGAACAAGCAGATGAGTTGGCTTGAGCTGGATCGAGCAGAGGGATTATAGGCCCTGAACCCTGTATAGCAATAGCACCGTGCGTGATAAATGCCGCACTATAAAAATATGCCAACAATAGTCAATAGTCAAAATATCTTTATTCAAGTAGGCCTATTACAGCACTTTTGAATCGTCAAATATCATTTTTTTTTTCTATTTATTATTTAAATGAATGACTGATGATAACATAAAAGAACGACTTACAATCTAAAGTTACGAGGGTTCCTTCGCGCCCTGATCTGAGAAGAGCCCACAACAAACTCAGTCGGGTGTACGTTTTTTTTTTTTTTGTTATCATCATTACAATATTTAATTTAAAAATATTCTATATCTATATATATATAGAGCAATTCATTCACTCCCACGCTTTTTTGTCTTCTAAGTATTCTTTCAAATTATAGAATGATTTCTCAATTAGTTTTCTTTTAATAAAAGATTTAAATTTATTAAGAGACATTTTTGTAACTTCTTCTGGGAGTTTGTTATAGAACCGTATACAGTTACCCTTGAATGACTTGTCAATTTTATGTAGCCTACTAGAATTTACAGCAATTTTATTTCCATTTCTTAAGTTATATGAGGTGCATTCACTTTTCTTCCTAAAAGAGTCAATATTTTTATGGACGTACAACAAGTTTTCTAATATATATACGCCGTGAACTGTCATTATTTTTACTGCTCTGAATTTGTTTCTTAGCGACTCTCTTGGACCCATATTGTAGATCGCACGAACGGCCCTTTTCTGCAGCACAAATATTGCATCTATATCAGCAGCATTACCCCAAAGTAAAATGCCATATGACATAATGCTGTGAAAATAACTGAAATAGACCAGCCTGGCAGTTTCAACGTCCGTAAGACGGCGAATTCTTTTAACCGCGTAAGCCGCAGAGCTGAGCCTGTTCGATAGACCTCTTATATGGGGCCCCCACTGTAGTTTACAATCTAAAGTAATGCCTAGAAAAACGGTACTATCTACCAGATCAAGTTCCTCATTATTAAGTTTAACAATGGTTCTCACTTGCTTTACGTTTGGTAATGTGAATTTAATACATTTTGTTTTTTTCCCGTTCAGTAATAAGTTGTTTGCTTCAAACCATTGTACTACTTTATTGAGCGAATTGTTTACCTCGTCAAAATCTGTTTGTTGTCGATTAACTTTGAATATTAGAGAAGTGTCATCAGCAAACAAAACTATCTCATGACCGTCCTTGACAAAATAAGGAAGGTCATTAATGTAAATGAGGAACAGAAATGGTCCTAATATGGAACCCTGTGGAACACCTAGTTTCGTTACAGACCCTTCTGAAAGTTTTCCATTAACACAGACCTTTTGTGTTCTATTAGTTAAATAGGAACTCATCAGGTCTAATGCAGCGTCTGTGATGCCATAGTGCCATGATCAGAGTTTCAACAAAAGAGAATTGGCAGAATGGCACAATTATACAGGCCTAAGGCATTGCAAGACTTTCTTTGATGCAGTAAGACCAGGCTTCATGAAAAGTTTTACAAACTTAAGCAGAAGACAGGTAAGGTATGAGTGGCAATTGCAACGGGCCACTACAGTACAAAGGCTATGATAAAAACCATGGGCATTGCGGAAGACTCTACCTGCAGAGCCTGCAATGAGGAGGAGGAGACGATAAGGCACCTATTGTGCAAATGCAATGGCTTAGCTAGGACACGTATGAGTCTGCTGGGAGTGGCCTATCTGCAATCAGAAGACTTTAACCTCTTCAGCCTGAAGCCTACTCTCAAACTTCCGGAATGTTTATACTTCAAAAAGGGGTTACATATAAAAAATTATGCTTGTGATAAATAAAAGATATAATTACCTCTCCAGGAGTCAATTCACCACCAGGTAACTTGAAAAAAGCAGTACCGAGTTGCAGCAGAAGAACATGCGGCAGACCATGTTCATGTACTAATAAAACACCTTCCACAGATCTGAAATTAAGTATTTTTTTGAATAGCTTTTTTTAACATGTTATGCATCATATGCTAAATTATACTGAATGGGTTCATGTTCCTCATGTTCTCCTAAGAGAGAAATTTAGAGCAGTTAAAATAATGCCAGTTTACTGAGTATACATATTAGAAAACTTATTGTACCATATAACAAAAATAAAATTCTAGAAACATACATAAAATTACAGATTCTTTTAAGGATACCTGGGTATATGATTCCATAACAAATTCCAAGAAGACATTCTAGAGATTTCGATTAATAAATTTATGTTTTATTAAGGGAAAGCTAATTGGACAATTTTGACTGTAATTTTATAGATTGAATTGTATTGTAAGGACACCCCAACAGTTTATTGTCAGCTCTTCTTAAAACAAGAAGCGAAGGAACCCTTGTAACTTAGGAAAACACCACGAAAATCATGTAAGCAGTTTGTAACATAACCTAAGGCAATTTCGGGGCAAAAGTGCGAGCGTAATGTTTATTAATCAAGTTGCGGAGTATTGCATAAAAAATAACATCAAATTAATAAAATTAACGCCAAACCTCCTCATTCCAATTTTCACAAATTCATCACGCATCCTTTGAAACCGAGCTGGCACCGACGCATCTTTCTCATACAATGATTCCTTTGTCCCGAAGGTATAATTTGTTAATGGATACAAATTAATAGTTCTGTTTAATGTTATACTTGAATTAGGACTGTTCGGGTGCTGAACGCCGGGACGCGCTGGCCACTGCTTGTTGTTCGGGGTTCCTTGCACCGCCGCCATTTTATTATTATATCTCACTATAAAACAACAAAGTGAAACACTATATCTCGTTATATTATGAGTTATGTACAATTAAAAATATTTGTAATATAGTATAGAAATATAATACGGTATCAACAAAATGACCGATTTTCACTTAGCGTCATAGATTATACCTATAAACTACACATTTAGCGTGCAAAACGTCTCTATATTTTAACTGCTCTGTGGCCTTGCATTATCATAGATAATGAAATGTGAATTATAGAGTACTTTAAAATCATACTCAAACTAAATGTTTTGATTCAGGTAAAATGCCTGTATTATACACTGAACTTTCTTACTTAACTTAATTTATTCTACCTCCACTTTTTCTAAAAATGTTTCAAATACGTGGCAAAAATTGTGATTAACTATGATAATACAAAACAGGAATAAGCTATAACATATATTAGCGACATTGGGATATGATAATAAAAAAATCGAATGACAAATCAATCGGGGGATACAGTTTGGTGTTGTAGCTACCTATTTACCACCTTCATCTGAAATTCAACTACACCACTGGGTAGTTAAAGAATCAAACAATTAATTCCGTCAAGTAATAACTGTAACGCGGAGGAGGGAGAAGCTTTAAAATTTAAAATAGAAACTTTTACCCGTTACGATACGTATTCACATACAACAAGAGGCCATGTCGATAACACAGCCACATCCTATTTTTAGTACAGTCGTACACTTCAAATATGTATAGGAAGGAAAGCTTCAAAAGTGATCTATATGACACTAATGAATTTGTATAAAATTTGTTTAAGCATTGTTTCGATTTCCTAGATATTTTTCTATAAATCTAATAAATTTCTATAAAATTAACGTGATACTGGTGTTTTAATCAATGTTTAAGTGACACGTTTGTCATTTAAGAAAGGAACCCTCTTGCGATTCCTTGCATAGATTATACCTACCCATCCACAGATTATGTATTATGTATTATAATCCCTCATAAATGTTACTCTACTCCTACCTACTAGGAGGTATATTAATGTTGTACATAGTCCACATTGTAAATATTGTTGAAAATTTGTTATATTGTTTTATGTTGCTTCTTGTTTCCATAGTGTTAATTAACAAATAAGATATCGAAACAATTTAAATTCTTTATAATAACAGGGTGAGAGTTTGTTTTGTTCTTGTCCAATTAATTTGATTCCCAAAGAATGAATAATTACACGTAAAATAGGTGTATCATAAGAAAGAATTCTACCAAGTAATAGCACAAAAAAAGAATAGTAGCAAAAAGTTAATGTTCAACATAAAATTTTGTCATTTTCCCCAAGAAGTATGTCACAACAGTTTGAATTATTGACTGAGAGCCCTTCGCAGTGGAGTGCAGTGTCCTATGTAACACCAGAAATACAGAAGAAAGAAATAAAACCTTTTGTATTGTGTAAGTTTACTTTTGATTATCATATACCACATAGCAGCAAAGCTTAATGTTTTTAAAAGAAAGAAAAGCATGTTAGATAACTTTCCTATACTATAGGAAGTAAATAAACTAAACAGCATTTCTTCAAAGTTTTATAAATGTTTTATAATATACTAATAAAATAAGTAATAAAAGATAAATACTAAGAACCTCTTATCTGTCACCTTAACTAAGAACCTAATGTGTAAGTAGAGACAACATTCAAAGTTTATAATTTCACAAATATCATTTATTTTATGTTCATATAGGTATTTTATTTAACACACAGGTATCTTTAATATTAAAATAAGTTTAATGCTTACATAGTGTGCTTTTAGATTATTCTTTTTGACACTTATCATTCTTTCATCTGTTGTTCAATATAATCCAAGAAAATTTATAATCAATAAAATAAACCCTTGTATTCTTTACAAATATAAACAAATGTTCTTTATTGAAGTAGGCTTTACAAGCTCTTTAGAATTGTTAAGTCTATCCTTTAAGTAAAAAGTGTTGTTTAGTTGGAACAAATGTTTTTTGCTAGATTGTCGAAGTTCTTAGTTTTTTATACTTGATGATATAGTCTAAGGCTCTAAGATTGTAGTGCACTAACCTGGTAAGAGATTTACCATCATACTGTAATACTTTTTCTTTTATTTGGTGATACCTGTTGTCAGCTAAGGGGATAACTAGCTACAATCAATACTGCCACAAATTTACATCTATATAAATTAAAGAATACATTTTTCCACACTTGTCCTACCAAGGATCAAACACAGAATCACTAGTAGAGAAGTGAATATTATGCAATAAACATTGTATTTATCCCAAAAACTATTAAGCGAACCATGTGTTTAATAGTCTGAATAATTTTTTATTTAATATAAATTATTCATAACTAAGAATCATATCTCTTAATCCTATAGTTAAAAGTCATTTAGTTGGTAATTGAAACCATGTTTAATATTGTTTGTAAAGGTAGTTTAATTAGCATTAATGTTTGTTAACTATTACTAATAGATCCATTGCGCGTTCGTAGATTTAGAAAAGGCCTATGATCGAGTGGTGAGGAATGAGCTGTGGTCAACGTTATCTACGTATGGGGTGAGCGGTTGTCTGATCCAAGCATTGAAGTCTCTCTATGAGGGTTCTAGTGCCTGTGTCAGAATAAACGGAGCGTACACGGAGTGGTTTCCTGTCGAAAGAGGTGTTCGACAGGGATGTGTTGCGTCACCATGGCTGTTCAACCTTTTCATGGATAAATGTTTGACAGATTTAAAAGAATGTATGTATGGGTTAAGAATGAATGAATTACTCATCAAATGTTTACTCTACGCTGATGATCAAGTAATACTTGCGTCATCCGCTAACGAGCTTCAGGAGATGCTAAATATTATGAATGAAGCTTTGAAAGGGAAAGGAATGAAAGTGAATGTAAACAAAACGAAAGTTATGCTTTTTGAACGAGATGAATCTATGATGAATGGCAATATTTTGATAGATGGGGAACAAGTGGAAGAGGTGAAAGAATTTGTATACTTGGGATCTAAATTTACAAAAGATGGAACATGTGAAAGTGATATCGAAAGGAGAGTGAATGCAGGGAATATGGTAAATGGTGCTCTGCATGCTTTTATGAATAGCCAGATGGTGTCTCAAAGGGCTAGACTGGCAGTGCATGCTGGAGTGTTGGTGCCAACACTTATGTATGGTAGTGAAAGTTGGGTATGGCAGAAGAATCACAAAAGTAAAATAAATGCGGTAGAGATGAGAGCGTTGAGAAGCATGAGTGGATTAAAACTGAGTGACAGAGTGAGAAATAGTGTGATAAGAGAACGTTGTGGTATAAAAGAAGACGTAGTGACTAAAATTGAGAAAGGTATGCTTAGATGGTTTGGGCATGTAGAGAGAATGAATGAAAGGAGACTGACAAAAAGGATTTATGAGTCAAGAGTGAATGCGAAAGTTGGAAGGGGAAGACCAAGGCGAACGTTCCTGGACCAAATCCAGGACATTTTAAATAACGGCCAGGTCAAGAGTACTCTAAACCGACGAACTTGTATGAAAGATTTAATGAGATTGAAAGAAGCGAAGGAGATATGCAAGGATCGTGGCAAGTGGAAGGATGTTGTCTCTGCCTACCCCTATGGGAATAAGGCGTGATGCTATGTATGTATGTATGTAATAGATCCATCCAACTTATTTACAGCCAAATAATACTTGGTGATCAGACACAGTTGCTATGTTTGTAAGAAGCAAATCACTGTGTTTATTTTAAGATTTTAATCTTTCTAAGAGTGTCACTCCAAAAAATTTTGGCATTATGACACTGGTGTATATGAATTTATGTTTCTCATAACATAATTGGGTTTGTGAATTACAGTGGCTATAAAGGAATTGGAAGGCAAACCGGACAGCCGTACATCAAGTTTAATGAGCGCAAACAAATTTGCAGCTGTTAGGGCTGTTGTGAGGCATTTTGCGAGATTGAGATCTGCAACAAAGGAACCTTGGAATGAAAGTGATGTGAAAACATTTCTGGAGAGTCTTAGGTATGCCACACTTTACTTAACTAACATTGTTATTGGCTTAATCAGGTAAATTCTCATCCTTTACAAGAGGTACTGATTCATACAGCAGTGTTGCAATGATTGCTGAAAGAATTTTTTTTTTAATTGAAAAGGGATTGGAAAATGAGCTTCTGGGGAAATAAAACAGTTTTTCATCGTTTAGATTTCCATCATAATAAAATTCAATGGAATAAAGAAAAAAACAGCTTAATCTATTCAATTAAAATATAGTAGTCTGTGAATTTATTGTACTACAAGAGGCACACTGAAAATTTATGTAAACCTTAATTTAAGCCATGATTTTCCAAAACTATATAAAAAATCCTTTATATATCTAAAAAAAGAATGAGCAAGAGTTCAATGAAGGCATCTCTTTCTTTTCACACAGTTTTGTTGCAATATACTAGGGGATAAAAATTAAAGGATGTTTTTTCAATCTAAAAGAGACCATTTGAGAAAAAAACACCAAGTGATACTTTATTTTTTGAAACAGCTTAATAGATTCAAATTAAACAAACTGAAAATTTATGGTATCCTAAATTCAAACCATATTTTTCCAAAAGGATCTAAAATCCTTTTTTTTTAACAAAATTTACATTTGTGACTCACAACAGTAAGTGGTAGAATGAGCAAGCGTTAACTGTAACTGTGTCATTATTTTTTTATACCTCTAAGTCTGTAGTCTACAGCTTACCCTTCTTTTAAATACCTTCTAATAAGTATAAAAACATATGCTGATAAAAACCTGATTTAGCAAATGTCACATAGGTGGAGCTCTAGCAGCCATTGTTGTTGTTTTGTTAGTAGTGAGATGTATTGTATTACAGATTTTCTTCTGAATGCACCACTGAGCTAATGGGTCTCCTATGCGCTGATCAAATATATGTAAACTTATTGAAACACTTGAGATTGAAGCCGGGACTTTTCAATTTGCAATGGAGGATTGATGTTTCTCTTAGGTAAGTTTAGTAGGTACTTCCATCCCCAATTTCATGCCCATTAAGGTAGCAGGAGGTAAGTAGCAGCTTATTATTGTCCCACTTACAGAAGAGAGAAATGTTAAAGCATAGACTCACCACACTGCTGTAACATGGGTTGGTGGCTACACATAAAATTGTTTGTTTGTTAGGCAGCTTCAAAAATATGATTAGGTAGGTTTTACAAAGACATGCCCAGGATTTGAACTTGTGACTCTTAACATGAATCTGTCTGTCTGTTAGGTCATCTTCACTTATTGGAATTTCCAGTTCCTTGGCAGTTTTATCATAAAGACAATTTAATGTAACTTGATTGTGTTTTTGGAGTAAAAACTTCTTTTAACATTATTTTACTTTTAGGGGCTGTTTAAGGGGTTGTTTTTATAGCTAAAGGGTACCCTAACTATGTGATGCTAAAGCATTCAAGTATTTTAAGGTTAGATTGGATTAGTTTTTTAGTATTTCAGAAACGCCACAGCAGAGAACTAAACCAACCTAATTTACTTTAAAATGTAATAATTTTGAAAGTAAGTTAGGTTAGTTTTTTTTATTGGATCGCGCTACTCCACAACAAGATAAAACTAACCTAACTTACTTTAAAAATGATCACTTTTAAGGTTAGATTTTTTTTTGATGTGGTGGCGCTACCCGACGATAGAAAAAAGAAAAAACTAACCTAAAATCGTCATTTTCTAAGGTTAGTTAAGTTAAAAAAAAAGTAACCTAACCCTAAAAATAGTTTTTCCTTGATTTTGTCATCAGTGTCATCCTTTTTTTTCCAGTCAGTCTAATATACAAGCGGAGAACCCAAACCCGGAACGCTGCAAGGAAATAATGCACAGAGACACAGAAGTCATACTGACATTGACATTGACAAACGGACAGACTAACACATATCGTTTATCTATAAGTAAATTCCACGAACTGAGATTTGTAATAGCTAGCGCTCTGAAGAGCATGATCGTCTTAGAAAGCAGGAAATGTATGAGGAGGGACTGACGAAGGTGTTATCGGGGGTGATTTAAGGGGTTATCGGGTAAAAAACACTAGTGTCGAGTAGGACATGATTTGAAAATGAGTTTGTAAGAGTAGCCTCTTCTTGCAAGAACCAGTACAAGGTCCCACTTCAAATGACAAGAGGCCTATTGTAAGGAAGCCATTTTTTTAACAAATAATTGTAGATAAAAAAGAATCTTACCTTACTTGATTTAAGGTACATTTTCAAACGACGTTGTTATTTTAAAATGAGTCTGTTATTGTTATTTTGTTGCATGCGTACAAAGTACACATGTCAGAAGTGAAACTTCTTCGGCAAACTAATTTTTAAGTGTTAAACGTATAACTTTAGATTAACGAGACTTAGTGGAAGGAAAAAAGAAGATATGTTAGGAATTTAATGATATTAAAAAAAGATTTGTGAAATATTTTTATTTTATATTAAATGACGGGTGGCAAATTAAAATGCCTCATGTTGTTTGTAAATATAAAAAATTGCATAATCTTCGAACAAATGAGGATAAAAAACGCTGCACATCAGAAAGAAATTTCATTTGAAAATGTGTTTTAAATCAGTTATGTAAGGTTAAATATTGTTTACAAATGTTTGTATGTTTTAATCTTGCGATCTGAATTCATTAAGCATTTCTTCTCGCTCACATCCTATACTATATAGTATAGATTACTGAAGCAGAATACCGAGACATAAAATTTGAATTGGTACAAAATATAATTTTGAGGTACTCTTACATTTAGAGGTTTTGTACGGGACAAATGTTAGACATTAAAGCGAAGCGTGATGATTGGGTAAGACGAATTACACCAGTACTTCACTTTTATTTTGAAGTCAGAAGGGTTTTGCTGAAGAATTTGGAAGGTATGCTGGTTGTTAGTATAAAGGAGATTATTATGCTGATAATTATATGAGTAGTAAAATGCATTAATTTCAAACGAATATGGATGTGTTAGCTACCTGTTGTCATATGTGGTAGTACTCGTGGGCTGAGCGAGGTACTTGAGAAACTATAACGACGCTGCTACATATATAAAAATTAAATGTACGGACTGTGTGTCCTTTGAATATAAATATAATTAAATGTAGCGTTCTGCTAACTATGTGCTCTGCCCATTGCCACTTTAGATTTGCAATTAGGTAGGCAACGTCGATGACTTTAGTTCTCCTACAGATCTCCTCATTACGGATGGACTTTGGGGCCAAACCCCTCACCAGGTGGAGTGATGACATCGGGCAGCCGCTGGACCTTTAGCCAGCAGTGGACGTCCATCGACTACAACTCCATGTATGTCCTACTCAACGCTATTGATCACTTTGAATGAAGCGTTGATTGTAAATAGCTTCCATTTCTCTAAATTTAAAAATAAAAATTTAATTTAGATGGTTACGTGGTAGAAATTTGAATTTTCTACCACCTGACCTTGTTACGTGGTGTATGTATAAATACAGGCATTGTTATGTATACAAATATCAATTGATTTGTTGCATGAATAGTTATATGGTAGAAAATTCACATTTCTACCATTTAATCTTGTGGTTATATGACACACACACACATAGTTATATGTTTTACAGTAGCTTTTCATGTACTTTCTATATAACTTATATACACAATTTTAAATTGATATCGTGCACATATGTACAAAGTTATATGGTAGTAAAATACATATTTCTATCATTTAAGCGTGTGGTTATGTGATACTGAATAGAACTGTTAAATGGTAGAAATTTATAACATGTAACAGAACTAAATGGTAGAAATTTATAACGTGTAACAGAACTGTTAAATGGTAGAAATTTATAAAGTGTAAGAGAACTGTTAATTGTTAGAAATTTATAAAGAGTAACAGAACTGTTAATTGGTAGAAATTTATAAAGTGTAACAGAACTGTTAAATGGTAGAAATTTATAAAGTGTAACAGAACTGTTAAATGGTAGAAATTTATAACGTGTAACAAAACTGTTAAATGGTAGAAATTTATAACATGTAACAGAACTATTAAATGGTAGAAATTTATAACATGTAACAGAACTGTTAAATGGTAGAAATTTATAAAGTATAATAGAACTGTTAAATGGTAGAAATTTATAACGTGTAACAAAACTGTTAAATGGTAGAAATTTATAACATGTAACAGAACTGTTAAATGGTAGAAATTTATATCACATATTCCAAAAAATATGGTGATCTTTCAGGGTAGTTTATGATGTAGTTATAATATAGATATATTTCTTGTTATATAGTATTCCGATGGCCCCCACGTATAAAGAGTTAACTCACGTATTGGAAATTTTGAAGATAAATAGATAGCAATAACTCGACTCTTTATATGCGAGCACCGTCGGTATATATTTATTTTAAGAATGTTATACATCGAAATGAAATAAACTTATTCCAATAATATATATTACTTACGTAAACAATCTCCTCGATTACTGTATTGGTAGTGTCAGGTACATCCAGGGCCTCTTTTTACATAGAATCGTAGCGGAATACAAATACTTTTTTTTTTCTCCACTGGGAAATGCATTTGCGCACCCCTGCAATGAGGCAGGGAGTGTGGGACTCGCCGGCAAGGCCAGAATACCCACTAAAACCCAGCGACACCCTTCTCACCCTGAATTGGGAGTGTCAGAGGCTCCCTTGCGCATTCACCCTGACACTCTCGGATGAAACTGACTGAGGATGTTCATGGAGGAGACAAGAGGCGTTGATAAAGACGCCTCCTTCCGCCCAGCCTCCTCCGAAGGGAAGCAGCATCTGCTGCAGCTTTCCGTACTCGCTCCATTGCATCTTCAACTGCATTCCATCCTATCTCACTATCAAGCATGGCGGGAATACAAATATCTTTCTTTTTGGTAGGGTTGTAACAAGGATCCAACCCGGGTCCTCTCCTTGCAATGCGAGTACTCGCACCACAGCAGCAAAAGGTCTAGAGCCCTGAGGTTTAAAAATACCACGAGTTTTTAATTAAACAATTTATTGTGAAACCAAGTAATTTTAACGTTTCACAAAGCTTTTAGAGCCACCATAGACCCACCACGCTGCTCCACTGCTGATTGGCAGGCATAGTACACAAGTGCACTCTCAATTCCTTCACTTTCAAAGTCTGATGTGGCGGGAATTCGACACAACCGGAGAGAGATCAGGCGTAGGACCGCGGCTTAACGTTGTCTCCGAGGAACGGGGGTGGATCACCAACCAACTTCTGACCAATGAGGTAGAAAACAAGCATACATAAATATAAAAAATGAGAATTGTGTAAAATCTGAAAAAGGCCGAGCAAGCTTGTATAATTCTTACTAATTTTATAAACGCGAAAGTAACTCTGTCTGCTGCGCTTTCACGACAAAACTACAGAACTGATTCAAATTAAATTTGTCACACAGATAATCTAGAGCCTGAGAAACGACAAAGACTACTTTAAAATTTTAGTGCATATGGTCCTGCTCCATCCTGAGTGATATGGATTTAGAAAAAGTTCTTCTGATGCAGAGACACATTTTGATGCTTGGGAAAAGACCCAAAATGCATTAGGAATTTAGTGACCTTTATAAGGCTTTTGATTGTGTATAGCACTCTTATACTTAAAACTAAGCCACTATGGTGTGAGAGATGGGGCTCTTAATATGTTGAGCTCTTATCTTCAAAATAGAGTTCAAAAGGGGTTCGTAAACAAAGTTGAGTCTTTGGGATCACAGTAAAATATGGTGTCCCACAAGGTTGAATTCTTGGCCCTTTTTTGTTCTTTATATATATAAATGATTTAGCATACCATGTGAAAGACAAATGTTATATAATATATATAATTTGCTGACGATATTTCCTTCCTTGATGTAAATAGAACTCTGTCACGTGTTTCACGTTGGTTTTCTGTCAATAATTTAATATTAAACTCGGCAAAGACTAAGTGTGTTGAATTCACTTTGCCAAATGCAAAAGAAGTCAGTAATGCCAAGTGCATATAGATGATAGTCCATTAAAGAAAGTTATATCTACTGACTTCTTGGTAATAACCTTTGACTCTGGGCTTCAGGCAGGCAATCTTAGTGCAGCTGCATGTGCTCTTAGGAAAATAACTCAATACACTGACGTTGAAACTGCTAAAATGGTATATTTCGCTTATTTTGACATTGAAACTGTCTTTATATTACAAAAAAGAGCAATAGGTGCCACATATCAATTGGGATCTCGCGTTTTTTTTTAAGAGAGAAATTCATATTCATTCATTCATGAAAGTGAAGGTTCTTGAAGAAGGTTCAGAAATCACTTGTCGGGTTGAGCATACGCATTTTTAATACCCGAATCAATTCTGAGTTTACCTCCAGGTAGTTTTAAGAGATATGTTAAAAACGTCTTATTACCAAAGGCATATTATAATATTGAAGATTATTTAAGTGACAATGTTTGGGATTGATTCTTGTTGCAGTAACCGTTGTTTCTTTTGGTTTCTTCTCAGTGGAATCAACTTTCCGAACCGGTGGTAGATTTGTTACCAATGGTCAATGCTGAATGTTAAACCATTCACTCTTCGATTTGACATTCGTCACAGATGGTCCGTTCGCGACGTAAACACGCACTAATGCCTAAAATTTCTCATTTAGTTCATTGAGTAATGAGTAACGGTTTCCTTTTCCATTTTTTTTAAGTTATGTCTCTATTGTGGAGACGAGACACTTTGGCAGCTAAAGTTATAGATTGTTGATCTGGCAAGGGTAAAGCTTGAGTAGATGATGCTGCACCACTGACTTATTTAGCAAGATTACGTGATGCTTCATCTAATCACGAAGCAGAGCTCACGGATTCCCGGATAGATTTTAATGTGGTGCTGTTCTCATCGGACCAACGCATGGGATGGCGACCAAGTTTTTACCTTGTTTCCTGGCAAGTTGACGGCCTCGCTGACGTGCGAGCGAGCACTAGCCTTTCTAGCAGTGGCCCCGGGTTCAATCTCCGGTGGGGTAGTTGCCACCCTGCCAGCAAAGACGTACCTCCAAAACACAGAGATTTGTGTTCCGGTACGTTGCGATGTAGAAACCGTAAGGGGTATATCGCCTCTTACTCAGATTAACGCGCTTCCATCTTAGATTGTATCATCCCTTACCATCAGGTGAGATCACAGTCAAGCGCTAAACTATCAGCAATAAAAAACATGACCTGGTCAAGTAAACTCTTGAGGCAGATGAGGGAAATTCTGGATGTAATATTGAGTTTCCTGAGGATTGATGTGTTAGTCCGATGTGCTATTCCAAGGTATACGAAGCCCTTGGCCAGCGATCCTCTGTGGGAGCTGTTATTGCGGCTGTCCACAAGTACAGGCTGGTTGCGAGGACACGCGGCCTGATGTCGATGAGGTCCGGACCTTCAGGGCCCGAGCAAGCGGGCTCTGATTGAAAAGTGGAAAACTCTTTAAGACAGACTTGTTCTCTTTTGGTTTCGGAAAGTCCTTGCCGTGAGGAGTTACCCATATGCCAGGATTGTAGTGTCAGTGTTGACTTAGCGCACCACACTAGTATGTACAGCTTGGACACCCCAGCATCACCTTGGGGTGGCGCTGATTGGCGCAGATCTTTCGCTGGAGAGTGTTGTAGGCGTGATGCCGTCCTGTGAGAGATTCTGGGTAGGAGTGGCCCTCTTCTGTGAAACGTTCGTCCCGCTGAATGAGCTTCATGAGCAAGAGAGGTAAAACGCTGTTAATGCTCCCTCCGCCGGCGACGAAGGTGCAGTTCCAGGCGATGTATATTTGCAGCCGTCAGGCCTTCGTGAACTCTCGGTCAGACTCATCCAGGACATCGGAGGGGAATGTGTGAGCGCTCCTTAGATTGTCCACTAATGGAAGAGTTCCGCTGGGTTTTAGTGGGAATTGCGAGGTCATTATAAAATCATTCTATATGTTAGCAATATAAAATGTATTCACATGTCTAACAACACGATCAGGTTTTTTGTCTACAAGATATTATATGTACACAATGCCGACAAAAAACTTACAATTTCGCAGATAGGAGTTTTTTTTAGTTATCATGGTGCAATTATATCGAGCATAAATCTTCAGTCACAAAAAAGGCTGACGCTAGATCATACCATTATCTAAATTTAGTCCCCATACGTCCAATTTATTGACGACCTAAATGTAAAAAGTTGACCAATTCACTATAAAAATGATATGTTTGAATACGAGTCTTATTTATGAAGCATCTTTCATAATTTGTGGTAGATTCGTTATCAATAGAGAGATTAGTCTCGGTTCGATAGGGGTTTTATTCTCTATGAATCACCTGTCATAAATTGTGAGAGATTCGCAGTCCATCAAGGGATTAATGATGGTTTCGAAAGGGGTTTCATTCTGTACGAATCATCTTTCATAATTTCTATTAGATTTGTTATCAATAGTGAGATTCATATAGGTTATTAATAGAGAGATTAATGAGGGTTTGAAAGGGGTTTCATTCTGTATGAATTGTCTTTAATAATTTGTGGTAGATGCGTAGTCCCTCAAGGTATTAATTAGGGTTTCATTCTCTATGAATTATATTTCATAATTTGTGTTAGACTCGTTATCAATAGACAGATTAATGAGGGTTCGAAAGGGGTTTAATTCTCTATGAATCACCTTTCATAAATTGTGAGAGATTCGCAGTCCATCTAGGGATTAATGATGGTTTCGAAAGGGATTTCATTATGTACGAATCATCTTTCATAATTTCTATTAGATTTGTTATCAATAGTGAGATTCATATAGGTTATTATTAGAGAGATTAATGAGGGCTTAAAAGGGGTTTCATTCTGTATGATTCATCTTTCATAATTTCTATTAGATTTGTTATCAATAGTGAGATTCATATAGGTTATTAATAGTGAGATTTATATAGGTTCGAAAGGGGTTTAATTCTGTATAAATCGTCTTTCATAATTTGTGGTAGATGCGTAGTCCCTCAAGGTATTAATTAGGGTTCGAAATGGGTTTCATTCTCTATGAATCATCTTTCATAATTTGTGTTAGACTCGTTATCAATAGAGAGATTAATGAGGGTTCGAAAGGAGTTTCATTTTGTATGAAGCTTTCATAATTTGTGATTGATTTGGTCGTAAAACATAAACAAACTGATATTAATGTGAATTTTAATCATCACTTCTGTAGGAAATCAGGAGTGATAATTTGTGTCGTCTAGATAAATCTTTATAGTGTCTTAATAACATATATTTCGCTGTAATTGTCTTCAAAACAAAGCAATTACATAAATTGTTTACAATTAATCTGCATACATAATTGCAAATATTGTTGATTCTTGGTACTGAAACGACATTGGAGCTTCTGTTTACGACAAGAACTATCTGACTGTATAGTAAAAGTTAAAACTTCTTTAGCATCGTTATGGTTTGTAAGTCGATGAAAGGAAAAAGCGACAGTAAAAAGGGACAGACAGATAAAATTGATAAGATTGAAAGTGGGAGAGAATGAGATAGCAAGTATTATACAGTGTTTGTTATCTCGGTGGTTAAGCGAAAAAGGCGCGCTGTAAACGTCTCTTTAATGGGCATTGAAAGAGACTGAGCCGTCACGCTGGCGAGAATGAAAATAATTTGTGAGTATTTGTATATAAAATAAATATATTATTATTAGGCACGCTGTTAACGTGTCTTTAAAGGCATTGAAAGAGACTGAGCTGTCACGCTGGCGAGAATGAATATAATTTGTGAGTATTTGTATATAAAATAAATATTGTATTAGTAGGCACGCTGTTAACGTGTCTTTAATGGACATAGAATGAGACTGAGCCGTCACGCTGGCGAGAGTAAAAATTAATTGTTAGTGAATATTTGTTTAAGTGCGCTGTATACATGTATTTAGTGGGAATCGAATTAGACGGAGCCGTCACGACTGAGTAACGCTGCACTCGTCGAGTACAGGAGGGAGTTATAGTCAATGTCACTGCGAAATTGTATATAGTAGATAATGAATGCGACTGAGTCGTCACGTTAGACAATGTAACGCGCTAGGAAAGTAAGTAATCATCAATTAAGGTAATGAGAAAGTAACAGTCAATGTTACTGTTATATCGCGAAGGGTGGGCTTAGACGTACGTGTGTTGGAAGCATTTGGAGTGCAGGCGAACTTGACCCCTATCTATTAGATAAAGAGGGTTTCGCTGGGTCTTAGTGGGTTTTTTGACTATTCAGCGAATTCCACACTGTCGGATGTATTCTAATTTTATAAAGCTATAGGTTATATGAGATCACATTACATTAAATAATATAATATACAGACATTATATATTTATTCGTGGCTGAAATGAAACAGTTACTTAGAGCATGACTGGAGTAAAACTAAAGCCTCGTAGACTGATTAGTAATTTGACTTATTTTATCTAAGATTAGAGTCCAATGACTGTGCTTAGTTTATGTTAATGTTTATAGACTCAATCTGTTCTTGAGAGCTAGCAAAATGAATCTAAACTAATATGAAACAAAAACTGTTGAAGCGATTTCAAAAATTGTTACACCATTAGAAAGCTGCATGTTCACTGAGCGACTGAGGCTATATTGCTGTCTTAAAAAAATAGGGATCCTTAATAAAAATGCATTAATCTAACCCAAGGTGTGAAAAAATTGGTCACTAAAAATCTATCACCGTGTGCGCTGCGGAAACTATTGATGATAGAACGAACAAATGTTCTACAATATTATAGAACGAATTAATATCTACAAAAAAGTCCGCGACACCACATGTCCAAATACTGTAGTTATGCCAGTATAACTACTTTTTAAAAATTAATAAAAGTACTGATAATAATCAAGCCATATTCATTCATCTGTATTAATCCTTATTTTATTAAAGACCGCTTCAATACCTGTAAAATACTTTTTAAATTATTAGAATAGCACATTCCATTCAAAAGATATAGCGAATTGAAAAATGTCAATCAAAAGAAAATGGTAGCGACCCTTATAACTGGGCCTGCGACTGGTGAGAGGTCACATTCCAAGGATACCAATGATACCCACAGATATACCTATACTGTTTTTATTTTTATCAAAGTAACAATTACTGGAACCTTTTAAAAATACTTTCATTATCTCCTTGAAGTTAAGAATTCTTAAACAGCTGGAAAGTATTTTTTAAATTTACTAATATCATACAATATATATTCGTTATAAAGTAATATCTGCATATTATTAATAAGACTATGAATTAAGTATGTATCTAATAATCAGAAAGGAAGTAATTAAAAGCTAAGTGAAATAAAATATTTCTGTTACAAGTTCGTCGGTTTAGAGTACTCTTGACCTGGCCCTTCGCCTCGGTCTTCCCCTTCCAACTTACCCACTCTCTCTACATGCCCACATCTAAGCATACCTTTCTCAATTTTAGTCACTACATCTTCTTGTATACCACAACGTTCTCTTATCACACTATTTCTTACTGTCACTCAGTTTCAATCCACTCATACTTCTCAACGCTCTCATCTCTACCGCATTTATTTTACTTTTGTGATTCTTCTGCCATACCCAACTTTCACTACCATACATAAGTGTTGGCACCAACACTCCAGCATGCACTGCCAGTCTAGCCCTTTGAGACACCATCTGGCTATTCATAAAGGCGTGCAGAGCACCATTTACCATATTCCCTGCATTCACTCTCCTTTCAATATCACTTTCACATGTTCCATCTTTTGTAAATTTAGATCCCAAGTATACAAATTCTTTCACCTCTTTCACTTCTTCCCCATCTATCAAAATATTGCCATTCCTCATTGATTCATCTCGTTCAAAAAACATGACTTTCGTTTTGTTTACATTCACTTTCATTCCTTTCCCTTTCAAAGCTTTATTCATAATATTTACCATCTCCTGTAGCTCATTAGCGGATGACGCATGTATTACTTATGTAATTCATTGAATCAGATAACCGCTCACCCCATTCCTAGATAACGTTGACCACAGCTCATTCCTCACCACTCGATCATAGATATTTTTGTTAACGGTAATATATCTATATTCCCACTTAGTAGACTTTCCACTACCACGAGAGGATTGCTAGTAATTCTATAAAGTTAGCAAATCAATAGTACGAAACGTAACTCTTCCCACTGCTAGGCAGAGGCCTCCTCGTTCACAGGAGAGAGGGTTTTTTTAGAAAATAGACTTACCACGCTGTTCCACTATGGGATAGCAGGCACCAAGACCTTACTTCATACGATTATTACTATAGCAAGCCCTTCACGAGATCCGCACACTAGCTTATATGTCACTTTCAATTTCCATTCGCACTTTTTCAAGCGTGCGTAATGAAGTTTTTGTTGTCATTGGTAAGAACTTGGCGTTAGCTCCGCGTGCGCCTGTTTATGCACTATAATATCAAGTTCCTGTATTAAGCAGAGTTGTGTTGTGAGCCACAATGGAGAGACACTTGCTGTGCGTTATATTTGCCTTTGTTTTGGGGCAGGTGGCTAGTTTAAAGTAAGTTTATTTATCTATCATTTCAACTCGGACAAGAACATACAATAACTATTCTAGATAGGGAAAGTGGTATATAAAGACCCACCCAAGGAAAAGCTATCGTTAAATAACGTATACTAGTTCCCATTCGATAATTCATTAAATTATAATAATATTCAATTATTAAGGTTCTCTTGTCAAAGGCTTAATTGCTTTTGTTGTTCTGGTTGTTATAGTCAGAAGTTTCTTATGATACGTAGAACTTTGTTAATTTTAGGCCCCTTTGGTCTTATTAGTCGACATTTTAATTAAACAATATATTCAAAATCAAAAATATCTTTATTCAAGTAGGCATATTACAGCACTTTTGAATCGTCAAATTATATACTTTTTTTCCACTCTGATTCCTA
Organism: Elymnias hypermnestra; assembly: GCA_015832385.1. Taxonomy (NCBI): domain Eukaryota; kingdom Metazoa; phylum Arthropoda; class Insecta; order Lepidoptera; family Nymphalidae; genus Elymnias; species Elymnias hypermnestra. The sequence goes on along the minus strand of JACTOM010000534.1, from coordinate 470,274 downwards.
TATACGTCTGATGATGGTACTCAAAATGGGCTTAAAATCTAAAGTTACGAGTGTTCCTTCGCGCCCCGATCCGAGAAGAACCCACAACAAACTCAGTCGGGTATTTTTTTTTTACCATCATCATTACAATAACATATTAGTTCACTATATTTTAATTAAAATTAGAGCAATTTGTTCACTCCCAGGCGTTTCTATCGTCTAGGTAATCTTGCAACTTATAATACGATTTTTCTATCAACTTTCTTTTAACAAAGACTTTGAATTTATTAATTGACATCTTTAGAACGTCTTGTGGGAGTTTATTATAGAAACGTATACAGTTACCCTTAAATGAGTTGTTAATCTTATGCAGCCTACTAGAATTTATAACAAGTTTGTTTTGGTTTCGTAAGTTATATGATGTACATTCACTCTTTTTATTAAAATAGTCAATACTACAAGCTACTCTCTTGGACCCATATTCTAAATCACACGAAGGGCCTTTTCTGCAGTACAAATATTGGATCTATATTCTTAGCGACTCTCTT
>JACTOM010000534.1:448808-469104 GCA_015832385.1 Elymnias hypermnestra | reverse complement strand
GGTATGCTTAGATGGTTTGGGCATGTAGAGAGAATGAATGAAAGGAGACTGACAAAAAGGATTTATGAGTCAAGAGGGAATGCGAAAGTTGGAAGGGAAAGACCAAGGCGAACGTTCATGGACCAAATCCAGGACATTTTAAATAAGGGCCAGGTCAAGAGTACTCTAAACCGACGAACTTGTATGAAAGGTTTAATGAGAATGAAAGAAGCGAAGGAGTTATGCAAGGATCGTGGCAAGTGGAAGGATGTTGTCTCTGCCTAGGTATGTATGTATTGGTGTTTACTTTACATTGATTTACTTATTTTCAATGTCAAATTTCTAAACTGTTCTATTACACTTTTGACAAACTTTGTGTACCTAATTATTATAAAAAATATAGCCATTAAGATGGTAAAACAGTAAGGGATTAGTTTACCTTAGGGTATCATTTTTACCACTTTTCCCTTACATTCCTAATTATAGGTGTATGTGTTTACGAGTATAAAATTTCCTACAATTATAGTTTAAATAGAGGATTGATAATATTTTGCATAAAAACAACCGAATACATACACGTACGTATATATGCGTAATTGTCAATCATTGACAATTATGTCAAACGCAATAAGGTTTTATTAAAAAAGGTTATATTGTCAAAAGCACTAAGGAGGTTACATTAAAGAAGTTTCTATGGTGGTTAAGTTTTCTTACAATTATCTATTTATTTAAATAGGACACCAACACGTTACATTAATAATATGCAAAATATAAAGAATTAATAAATAACAATCAAGTAATTAAGGCAAAACCCACTTACTGGTTGCCACAGTATGCAAAAATATGCAAAAATTATATACTAACTAAGAGGAATAAAAACAAGCAATGAAGATATATTACTAATTATTTACAAATAATAAGTCAGAATTAAAATGAATAAGAATTAGTCCTTTTTTCCATTGATGGTCTGCGTAACTTTGTTAAATCTTATTTTTTTAAGAAAGAACAACCAAAGAAGTACACACTAGACGACCACTAGTATTTATTAATGTTTGTTAAATGTTAAAACAATGTATTACTTGGTTTGCACAATAAATTATTTAATTAAAATCTCGACTAATAAGACCAAAGGGGTCTCCGCTAGCTTTTTCAAACCTGACCAATAATTTATCATTAAAACTTTATACATACGTACATAGCATCACGCCTCATTCCCTTCGTGGTAGGCAGAGACAACATCCTTCCACTTGCCAGAATTCTTGCATATCTCCTTCGCTTCTTTCATTCTCATTAAACCTTCATACAAGATCGTCGGTTTAGAGTACACAAACGGAACGTTCGCCTTGGTCTTCCCCTTCCAACTTTTGCATTCACTCTTGACTCATAAATCCATTTGTCAGTCTCCTGTCATTTATTCTCTCTACATGCTCTAACCATTTAAGCATGCCTTTCTCAATTTTAGTCACTACGTCTTCTTTTATACCACAACGTACTCTTATCACACTATTTCTTACTCTGTCACTCAGTTTTAATCCACTCAAACTTCTCAACGCTCTCATCTGTACCGCATTTATTTTACTTTTGTGATTCTTCTGCCATCCCCAACTTTCACTACCATCCATAAGTGTTGGCACCAACACTCCAGCATGCACAGCCAGTCTAGCCCTTTGAGACGCCATCTGGCTATTTATAATGGCGTGAAGAGCACCATTTACCATATTCCCTGCATTTACTCTCCTTTCAATATCACTTTCACATGTTCCGTCTTTTGTAAATTTAGATCCCAAGTATACAAACTCTTTCACCTCTTCCACTTGTTCCCCATCTATCAAAATATTGCCATTCATCATAGTTTCATCTCGTTCAAAAAGCATGAATTTCGTTTTGTTTACATTAACTTTCATTCCTTTCCCTTTCAAAGCTTCATTCATAATATTTACCATCTCCTGTAGCTCATTAGCAGATGGTGCAAGTATTACTTGATCATCAGCGTAGAGTAAACAATACATACTTTCTTTTAAATCTGTCAAACATTTATCCACGAATAGGTTGAACAGCCATGGTGACGCAACACATCCCTTGAAACTTTATCCAAATGCCAAAAGTGTCAGATTTAATATAAAATAATAATATGAACAAAATATGGATGGTTTTGTTTCGAAATGAATAAATATCAAGTTAGGAATGCCTGTTAGTTCTAACATTTGCTTCGTGACTTTAAAGGTCAGTTATAACAAGTTTGTATTGAAGTTCGTTACATTAAAGTGACAGCTTATTCGTTAACCTTGAGTTCAATGGAATTTAACAACGATACTGGTTATTAAAGCTTAGATTACAACCTTATTTACATACTAGCTATGCTCTTGACTTTGTCTGCGAGGAATAGTGTTTTTGGGTAGCATTTTTAAAGGTTAAATTACTTCACAAACAAGACATACGTATAAATGATCTATTTGCAGTGTTTCTTTTTCTCCTTCCTCAGGCTATACACTATTTGTGTATTTGTGCGTTAAGTAGTTATGCTGTGATGGTGCGAGAACTACATTCGCATTTCTAATATTAGTAAGGATTGTTATTTTACACCCTTGACTGTAAAACTTTTACAAACTTTGTCATCAAAAGCTTAAAAGCTTATAGCTCTAAACACTACGATACTTCCATCCCTTACAATCATTTTTCCTCTATGTCCTTTCTTAGGCTCTAGACCAGTTTCGGGAAGTACCTGCATCATATTGCTGGCCGAGAGGAATCGCCCATCTGCCACGAGTGCGGTGACCCCGTTGACACGGCGCACCATACTGTGGCAGAATGCTCGGCGTGGGCATCACAGCGGCATCTCTTGGTGTCGTTGATTGGCGGAGACCTCTCGCTAACTAGCATTGCCCGCGCAATGGTCGCTAGCGAAGCAGGGTGGAGAGCCGTCGCCTCCTTTTGCGAAAATGTTATCGCACTAAAGGAGGCGCATGAGAGGGAGCGGGAGGCTGCTCCTGATGCCCCTGCTATAAGTCGCCAAAGGTTGGGCGGCAGATGGTGTGGATTTGCGCGCCTCGTCCCACAGCCTTGATTCAGCTTCATCCGGGACACCATATTGGATTGCACAAGCCACTGTTGTCCCACATTAGGATGATGTGGAACCGCTGGGTTTTAGTGGGTATTCTGTCTCATCAGTGAGTCCCACTCTCCCGACTCTTACTAAGTCGGGGTGCGTAAAAGCATTTCCCAGCGAAAAAAAAAGGCTCTAGACCAGTGATTCTCAACCTTTTCTTTGTTGCGGCAAATATTTAACGATTTCAAAATTTATTAAAAAAGATAAAAATTATTTACTTCCTATAACACACTGCATAAATAGTTTATGACAAAAATTTACGTTTATTAAGGGATTAATTACAATAAAAATATTTTTAATGCGAAATTTGAGCTTGATGTTTTTTTAATAATTTCATCTATATTTGGTGGTGAAAATGACAGTGCTCCTCTCATATCGTCTTTTACATTTAACAATCTTAATCTATTTTTAGTTTTAATGCTGATAATCCGAATTCACACAAATAAGATGTGGAAAATTGTAATAATATGGTTAAAGTCACTTTGGTTGTCAATTAGTAGAGTGCGATAAAAATAAATAAAAACTTATTTGGAAAAACGGGTAAATAAGGGGATAGGTGTACTGCAAAGTTAATCATCGTCGTCATCGTCGTTTCAACCGATGGACGTCCACTGCTGGACATAGGTCTCACGTAATGACGTCCACAAGGCCCGGTCTTGTGCCGCCTGGCTCCAGCGGCTACCGCCTACCTTGATGTCGTCGGTCCACCTTGTGGGGGGTCGCCACTCCAGCACCTTCGGCTGTACCGAATTTCATTTAAATCGGTTCAGTAGTTTTGTCGTGAAAGCGCAAAAGATAGAGTTACTTTCGCATTTACAATATTAGTAAGAATTGAAGTTCAATTTAAATTATTTATTTATAAACGCTAAAATTGACAAATTCTTTATCTAAGAGATCAAGAGTCATCGGTTTGAGAATATTCTATCGAGACGAAACCGTTTAGAAACTAATTAGTTACTCTTTTTCATGGATTTTTAAGGTGACCTTGAGTATATGCAAGTGGAATGAAAACCAAACAAGTTCTTAATAATTTTTAACGTTTTTTGGTATAAAACTGTTTAGGATAAAGTGTTTTGTGTTCGAATTAAATAGAGAGTTGATTTAACCAAGAAATTGAATAGTTACTCTTATAAACACATATATTTGTCACGCAATGTAATCAAAAACCATCAGTTTAGGAGTTCAGTCACAGACACACCTACAGAAAATACGTTACAATATATAGTTTATTAAAGCAAAGATTATTTAAAATTATAGAAGTCAAAAAACTCATTAGTTACTCTACTACTAGTTTCTAAACATCTATCCATATTACAATTAACCTTGTATATATATACAGGGTTATCGTTATTATAGGGGTGACTATTTACTTCTTCAAAAGTTTATTACAGAATTTATATCTCATTTTACTTCTGATTCAAACAATTATTGTACTTAAATCCGCCGTATATAAATATTACGAATGAAGCTTTGTAAAGGAAAGAAATGAAAGTGAATGTAAACAAAACGAAAGGTATGCTTTTTGAAAGAGATGTATTTATGATGAATGGCAATATTTTGATTGATGGGGAACAAGTGGAAGAGGTGAAAGAATTTGTATACTTGGGATCTAAATTTACAAAAGATGGAATATGTGAAAGTGATATTGAAATGAGAGTGAATGCAGGGAATATGGTAAATGGTGCTCTGCACGCCTTATGAATAGCTAAAGAGTGTCTCAAAGGACCATGGCTGTGCATGCAGGAGTAAGAAATAGTGTGATAAGAGAAAGTTGTGGTATAAAAGAAGACGTAGTGACTAAAATTGAGAAAGGTATGCTTAGATGGTTTGGGCATGTAGAGAGAATGGGAAAGTTGGAAGGGGAAGACCACAACGAACTTGAATGAAAGAAGCGAAGGAGATATGCAAGGATCTCGGCAAGTGGAAGGACGTTGTCTCTGCGTACCCCTATGGTAATGAGGCGTGATGCTATGTATGTTCACACTTCACCGTTTTTCCTTGTTTGCTATTGATGCGATCACGAAACTATAATTACAAAATATAATAAACTACAGAGGTGGTTATTATTAGTTAATTGCGTTTGTATAAATAAAAAATACTTAATTACATTTAATTTTCATTACAGAACGATTGAATCTTCCTCTTATGACACTATAATAGTGGGTTTGGGATCAGCAGGCGCTACGGCGGGTTCTGTTTTAGCTAAATCGGGTAAAAAGATCTTCGTTCTAGAGGCACAGGACCGGATTGGGGGGAGAGTGAAGACAGTGCCGTTTGGTGATGGTGTCGTCGAAGAAGGGGCTGAATGGTAAGCAAAACTAGCGTTTATATTAATATATATATTCAAATTCAAGTGGTGTTTAGTGATGTTAACTGGTTACAGTTAAAAACCGATTGCTATCATAAATGTTTTTCAATATTCATTACTATTTATTTATTTTACAAAATCCATAGCCCTTTTAAAATTAAAATAAAATCAAATTAAATTAACTTAAGGATTTTGTATTTGTTTATTATACTAATAAGCGGTAGAGAGATTGCGCGTGGGTGTGATTCTGTTTATGAATGGTGTGTGTGTGTGTTTGGGTGTGAGTGGGTGTGTCTGGAGTGTTATGTAGTGAACAAAAATGCTATAAAAACTAACCTATTCTACCCTTAGAAATGATCTATATTAATGGGAGGTTAGTTTGTTTAATGCGGTGGCATTTCCCAGTGACAAAAAAGTTAAAAAAACTAACCTAATCTAACCTTAAAAATTGATTATGTTTAAGATTTGGTTTGGTTAGGTTAGTTTAGTTCTTTAAGCTGTGGTGGCGTTTCCGAGCGACAAATAAGTTATAAAACACTAACCTAATCTAACCTTTAAAAATGATTATATTTAAGGTTAAGTTTGGTTAGGTTAGTTTACTTTTAATGCTTCGGTGGCGTTGCCCTGGACGTATAAGGCTAAAAAATAACCTAACCTAACCTTAGTTATTATTTTTTTATGGGAGTTTAGGTTAGTTTTTTTAAGCGGTGGGTTTTCCTAGCGACAATAAAAGGCTAGAAATAGCCACCTAACTTGATCTATACTTAAAAAGTGACAATTTTTAAGGTTATGTTAGGTTAGTTTTATTTTTGCTGCTGTAACGTTACTCAGTGACAAAAAAAAAGTTAAGAGAACTAATCTAACCTTAAAAATCGTCACGTCTGTGGCTGCGGTGACGTTAAGACGTAATTACCAAAAACACTTCATCCTGCCTTAGGATCCACGGGACCAAAGACAGTCCTGCTTACGAGGAAGCTGTTAAAAACAATATATCGACGACAGTCCAAGAACTGACCTTCCATGCCTTCAAATCTGATGGCAGCAACAATGATGAAGAACTTATCAAGGAACTCTATGCGTATTTCTTATCGGCTAAAGACGAGGTGGCAGACGAGACAAAGAAATTTGGTGATTTCGTGACGATTAGGTATTTATACCATAGACAAGGTTAATAATTTGATAGGAATTTCAGTCAACTATCTATAAATATGCAGTCCAAACCGCATATAACGACATTAAAGAGGTCGTTATGTCCGATAGTCGTTATAAGCGATATACACCAGTAGTCATATGTATGATTATAGTGCGGGTACAGGACTGCCTCATTGGTCTGACTGCCTCATTGGTCTAGTGGTTAGCATGTTCGACTACATACATGAGGTCCTGTGTTCGAGTCATGGGTCGGGCCAGTTCGAAATCGATATTGAGTTTTCTATTAAGATTTTCTCAATATTGCCCGAAGTTGGGAAAAATTTGGCGGTGTGATCCACCCCCGTGCCTCGGAGAGCACGTTAAGCCGTCGGCTCTGCGCCTAATCTCTCTCTCCGGTCGTGTCGGATTGCCGTCACGTCGGACTACGAGAGTGAAGGAATAGAGAGTTCACTTGTGTACGATAAATGGGCTATATAGAGATTCGGTACGGAGATTGCCATTCGGTTGTTATAACCGATTTATCGTAATAAACGACCGGAGAACTTCCTCTGAAGAGTTTCTTCGAATTTCCCTAAATGAGGTAAATCACATTGTTCATCAATTTATTTGGTTGGTTTATACTTCTAAGCATGACTACTACGAAGCCAATTCTTCTCCTTGTTCTAAACTACATTTCTAACAATTCCACAGCCAAATCGGTTCATCCGTTCTCAAGTTATAAATAATGTAACTTTTTTTTATATACAAGGTATTACGAGACCGCTCCCGAAAACGAAGACAGATGATTCCACTAATGACACCTTTGATGGAAAAAATCCATCCTAATTAAAAAAAAATACGTTTTATTAGCACTATTTACGCTCCATCGTGTTAGTATAGCTAAATGAAACGAAAGTTTTATAAAACAATACATTACTTTGCTAAACTAATGCAACAATTAAACACTTCCTGTGGTGTTGCACAGGAACGAATACATTGTGCGCCGCGCCATTGAACGCACGGGTCAACGTACATTCGCTCATAATGATCGATTTTTTTGTGTCATGTCTAGATCCTTTAGAAGATTAATATATAAATAAAAATGCTGCAGATTGAGGAATTATTTGAAAGAGAAGCATCCAGAAGTGTTAAAAGACGAGGTTTTCCTGACGGAGTTCCTGGAATTGATGAATGCCCTGACAAACATATTCCTGGCGACCAACGACTGGAATGACAGCAGTGCGAAGATATCTTACGTGGACTTGGAAGGGCCGCAGTCTGTCAGCTGGAAGAAGAATGGGTATAAAACCTTCTTTGAGCTGCTGCTGGTATGTTATTATACTTCATCTATAAAACTATCGATACCTACTTGATGCTTATGTTACTTTGCCACACTTCGTGCCCTCTGTGACACCGCTTGTTAAATCGCTGATATCTTCTAAGATATCCATTTTAATGAAATGCTGCTAAGGGTAGCTTTCATCTACATGAAACATACAACATATATAATGTATTTAATTGGATAAAAGTAACACTATGTTGTATAAAATGGCTTAGTAAATAACACATATTCTCTTGTAATATGTAAAAGATAAAAATGGTTACTATGGGTTGTGCTTTAGAGATAAAGAGTTATTATTGCCGACTTTTTTATTGATCTTTTTAAGATATATAATTCTCTAGTACATTAATTTGATCTATCTCGAAAGGTTTAGCCAGCGTTTGAAAAATAAGCTCATAAAGCTATGTTTGTTACGACATCACGGTACATTTTTTTTAATTTCTCGTCTTTTCTATACTATATATGTAAATATTATGTATGTAAATCTTCCTAATAAATCGCTCTATCTTTTACTAAAAACTACATTAAAATCGGTTGGATTGTTTAAAAGATATGAAGGAACAAACAACAGAAGCGACTTCATTTTATACTGTTTTATGATTTTGTATGAGAAAATCATGACTTCGGAAACAATTTCCTGTAACATAAAGAGGTTACGAAGGTTTATTTACATTGTTGAATGGATTTAATGGTCCTTTACAAGGTTTCTACTTTATTAATAAATTCTAGAACACCTACAACGGCGGCCCTGGATTGCCAACTCTGGACGTCAAGCTGAACAAGGAGGTGACGCTGATAAAGTGGCCCCAGAACTCAACAGGAGATGTGGAGGTAGTCTGCAAAGACCGCTCCTCGTATAAAGCAAGCAATGTCATTGTCACCCCATCAGTAGGAGTTCTTAAAGAGAAGTATGTTATGCTTGTTTTAATGTCACCTTTATTTTTAGTCCAGCTCTGATGATGGCATCCATGAGAAAACCGGATAAGTCTTAAATTTGGATTAAGCATTTGCTCGAGAAATGGACGAATAACTCAATATCACGCCAACCGAAAGGATATACTTCAAGAGTTGTTTATTGATAGTTTGGTCAGCTTTTGATCATGGGATCCCTGACACAGATGAAGTAAGAAGGATCAGGGTTCTAGCTGACAGAGCTTTGACCCAAAGGTGGCAGGAGGATCTCGGGTCCCCAGTAGCGGGCGTGGCCTTAGTAGGGGCGATCCGCCCTATCTGGATAAGTGGCTGGGCAGAGAGCACGGGTCGCTCTCCTACAGGTTGGTACAGGTGCTTTCCAGTCATGGTTGCTTCGGTAAATACCTGTATCAAAATGTTGGCTGTGAGCCGTCTGCCAGCTGTTACGAGTGTGGTGCCTCGTTAGATACAGCTTACCACACGGTGGCAGAATGTCTCGCCTGGGGTTCTCAGCGACTCATTATGACGCCGCTGATCGGCACAGACCTCTCACTGGCCAATATTATAGATGTAATGCTCATCGGTGAGCAGGCCTGGAGAGCGATTGCCTCCTTTTGCGAGACTATCATCTCGCTTTAGGAGGCACGACAAAGGGAGAGGGTGAATGCCGCTGAGACACTCCGGCCCAGACGAAGGGGAGTAGCAAACAGGAGGCGGAGGTTCATGCAACTCCTCCCCTGTAGAATATCTGTAAGCCGGCTACAACCAAGGGGTCAGAGAGGAATGCCTCAACGAGCCTGTGGCTCCCCACTCATGGTTGACGACGGTCCCGCTGGATTTTAGTGGGTATTGCGAGTTCTTACCCCTCGCGGAGTCCCACACTCCCGACCCCACAGTCGGGGTGCGTAAATGCATTTCCCAGCGTCAAAAAAATGGGATCCCTGACAAAGTAACGGAGCTCTTCAATTTTTAGGACCAATTAACGAGACTCGGCAAAATCTTTTATAAGCTATACGGTTATTTGAGTGACTCATCGTAACTTCGGTATGGTCAAGTGCTAGTCGTAGTTAAATATGAAGATCAATGGAACTCCTCAACGGCTTACAGTAAGGGTGCTATTTATAGCAGAATATATAACTGTCTGTAATCAAATGGCAATGAGCTTACGTTTGTTGCTGCATTGCAATATTTATAAGGTGTTTTATGTACAAAGCTGGGGGGAGGGGAGGGCGTCGGAGGGTGGCAAAATAACCGACCTGTAACGTAGTTTCATTTCAAATTTTCATTCAGACAAATTTGTTAGGGTGCTTCAGATTTACTTTAGTAGTTTTATTAGCATAATTTATGCTCCATCTTATTAGTATTTATTTATTGCATTCAACAATGTAACATTAATTACAAGTGAAATCCTGTTAGAGTGTTGCAAAATTAGTATACAAATTTTTCTAAATGAAACAATGTCCAAATTATTTTATACTGGCCATGTCTCTTGTCTTTTCACGATCATTTCAAACGAACCATTAGTTCAAAATAAAAGATATCATAAAATAAAATAATTTCGATTTACATTAATAATAATAATTAATGAAATTATCTAAACGCAAAGTACAAAACTAAAAACAAATATTCGATAGAAACAAATAACGGAGAAATCAGAATATTTCGCTACACCTTGTCAAAAAAACTCAGTCGTGTCAATATTCTGGATTGATTTTAATGAATACCACTTGTTAACGTCAAAATATTATTTGTTTTCAATATTGCTTATATTTTTTTTTGGGTAACAAAAGCCTTATTAATATTTACAGAGTTTCCACAGGTTATAATGCCATATCTAAGTAGTTAAGCCACATACGCATGGTAATCAGTGAGAGCTGTATCTATACTTACAGTACGTACAGCGAAATGAAACGATATTATCATAAAAAATACATTACATTACTAAAAAATAAACAGATATGTCAAAGACAGCTGACACACGGGTCAACGAACGCATGCGGCTGGTGCTTGTGTGCAGCGCCGCGCCACTGCGTTCGTTGATCCGTGTGTCAGCTGTTTGTGTTTCATTGATCGTTTTTTTTAAATAAAGTAATATGTTTTTTATAAAACTATCATTTCATTTTAAAATATAATTTTTGTAATCAGGATCGATGTTTTTCCCATCATCATCCAAGGTGTCATTAGTACTATGGTCTGTCTTCGTTTTCGGAAGCAGTTACCTGACACCTTGCATGTACTCGTAGGTCATTAATTTTTTGTCGATATCTTCGTCTGAACTGACAAAAGAGCTTATTATAAGAAAGTTATAATAAAATTCGCAGATATAAAACCCTCTTCTCACCACCAATACCTGAAGAAAAAGCGGAGGCGATAAACAAGTTGTTGATGGGACTTATGGATAAAACTATACTGTCCTTTGAGAAGCCTTGGTGGCCTGTAGACTCCCACTTTGTGTTCTCTTGGACACCAGAGGATAAGGAGGCGTATAAGGATGACGACTGGATGCTTAAATGGAGGAGTGCCAGCACCCCTAAAGGGTCTAGTAACACTATTACACTGTGGTCTACCGGAGACACGGCGAAGCTGGTTAGTTTAATAATTTATTAAGGAGTAGCTGAGCTGGTAATCTTCGTACTGCTTCAAAATCACGAAATAAAACAGCTTTAATAAGAAATGTGGTCAAAACTAAATCGTAACAATAAGAATTCATAATAAACAGAACGCGACCTTTTCGCCCAGATTCCCGCCAAAATATTATACAAATTGTTGGTTGTCAATGTCAAATGTCAAAAACAAATTAAAAAAATAACAAAAATATTCTTTCAAACTTTTTTAAACGGTTCGTATTTCTAAAAAAAAAGAAATTAAATAAAATCTTAACTTTTGAATTTAATTTGATTTCTGAACGAATTTTAAATTTAATTACGAAAGGGGGACGGTTATATGAGGACGGTATACACACTACATGTATACACACACATTGGTGTGTGTGTGTGTGTGTATACATGTAGTAATTCGTTTTGGATTTCAACAGTATTCTCTAATTAGCAATTATGAAAAAAATGCTTTGTGTTTTAATAAAAACAACAATTTCGCTTTCCCTTAGAAACATATAACCGTCCTCCTTTCGTAATTAAATTTTAAATTCGTTCAGAAATCAAATTAAATTTAAAAGTTAAGATTTTATTTAATTTCTTTTTTTTTTTAGAAATTCGAACAGTTTAGAAAAATTTGAAAGAATACTTTTGTTATTTTTTTAATTCGTTTTTGACATTGACAACCAACAATTTGTATAATATATATGTATATATGTGTGTGAGTGTGTGTGTGTGTGTCTGTGTGTGTGTGCGCGTGTGTGTGTGAAATCGGATATAACGACATTGAAGGGACATTCCGATATCCGATAGATGTTATAATAAAAAAGTTTATTATGAAAAACATAAAGTACCTGAAGTACATTTAATAGACTACACTTAGTTTTTAAAGTAGATTATTTTTTAGTTTTTCAAAGTCATTTTAGTCTGGTTCTTTTGAGCTGGATCTCAAGCGAGTCATAAAACATGTAAGGATAATTGCAAAGAGGTTCAGAATAATAATAACCAAAATATCTCTTTACATAACTATAAGGATTACAATTATTTGGAATGTGTTGTTTTCCTGGAACAAACAAACGATTGGTCGTTAAAGCCGATGAATATAGATAAAGCTTTGTTGTTTCAAGCGATGTGTCCCTTCGGTACGGAGCTTGCCATTCGGTTGTTATAACCGATCTGTTGTTATAAACGATAGTGCTATGTTCGGTTTTAATTCATTCGTTTGGTGATAGGTTAGACCTTCATTGTAATCACAGCTGATGGTAAGTAATGATACAGTCTAATAGCATCGTCCAGGAAAATAAATCTCTATGCTTTGTGGTGGACAGGCCGAAGCTTGTCTTAATTTAAGACAATACAGTGGCTTTAATTTGTCCCTTTTAATCTAAATTTCAGATAGAAGTATTGTCGGAAGATGTTGTTAAGACAAAAGCGATGCAACTCTTGAGAAAGTTCTTGGGGAAAACATACAACATAACTGAACCAACAGGATTGGTCAGGTGAGTATTTGTTCCAAAAGCACTAGGCTCGAAAATCACTGTTGAATCGTCGGTCCGTTGGTCACAAATCTACCACTGGTTCCGAAAGTTGATTCCGTTTAGAAGAAACCGGCAAGAAACTCAACGGTTACTGTTTTAAATATAGGTTACTCTTCAACATTACAATAACCCTTTTGTAAAAGTATGTTTTTGGCATATTTCGTATAATTAAGTGGAGGCAAATCCAAAACTGACTGCGGTGTCATTAAAAATGCGTATGCTCGAACCGATAAATGATTTCTGAACTTTCTTCACTATAAAATATTGTTACTGATATATGGCACGTTGCTCTTCTACACTAATATTATAAAGAGGAAAGATTTGTATTTTTGTATGTAACGAATAAACTCAAAAAGTACTGGACCGATTTTAATAATTCTTTTTTCATTAGAAAGCTACATTATCACTGAGTAACATAGGCTAGATTTATTACTAGATTACTATAGAAATCTTTAGAAATTCCTATTAAAACCAACCGAAGGTGTAAAAAAATTAGCCATAAAATGTCTTTCGTCGCATACGCTGTCAAGAGTGTTAATGATAGGACAAAAAAATGTTCGACAATATTATAGAATATATCAATATCTACAAAAAACTTCGCGAAACCATATGTCTAACTATTGTAGTTACGTCACCATAACTACTTTTTTACATTTAACAAATTGATAGAAATGCCGATCAAAATCAGACCGTGTTCTCCATACCATTTATAATTTTTTATCCAAATAAATAATTTTATATTCAAGATTGTCTCAATACCTGATGATTACTTTTTGAATCATTGAAATCGGATATTCCATTCAAAAGATATCATGAAATTAAAATAAAAATACATGCCGGCGGCAGCCGCCACGCAGAGCATCGAGTAACTAACTCCACGAGAGAGGGGCAGTGTGGGAGAAGGGGGTGTACCATTATGAACTAGGTTACCTTACGCAATGGACGCAAGCGACATTGGATATCTCGATATTTTTTAACACATTTATCATGCTTAACTTAAAAAGTTCTTTTCAGAGCTACTTAGTTTTAGTATTAGGTTCATGGTCAATTCATGGTCGTTTTATTTATCATGTTTATAACTTAAATATCTGTACCTATTTATGTCTACCCGTGCGAAGCCGGGACGGGCCGCTACTTTCTTATAATTAAGTGGAGGCAAATCGAAATAATTGTGTATTTCGCCCTTTTTGCTGTACAAGTGAATATTGTTACTGATGTCTCTAAGAGAAGCACGAGATCCCAATTGATATATGGCACGTTGCTCCTTTTTTATAAAATAAAGATAGTTTCTGTTATGTATCTGTGAACTTTGTAGTCTATGATAAGATCCTATCCACGACTAATCCCAAGCTTCGGCCTTACGAGTAATAATTTGATTTTGTATGCGAGAATTAACAACTCTATGTCCTAATAAAAGGACATTACAGTTTCATTGTCCGCCGCCATATCCCATAACAGTTTGTCCTCAGATGTAATGCTATGAAAAATAAATATATATTTTAAATTCCTTTATAGAGCGACGTGGTATTCGAACCCGTTCACGCGAGGCAGCTACACGTATGATAACCTGCTGATTCCTGGGTACACTGAAGCGAGAACAACCCTTGCAAAGCCCCTCCTGGATTGCTCAGGAAATCCCAGGGTCCTGTTCGCAGGAGAAGCCACCGAAATCACTTCTCATTCTACAGTCCACGGCGCCAGCGTATCGGGACACAAGGCAGCAACTAAGTTGCTTTCTCTTCGTAAAAAATGATTATAAACAGCAAATACATAATAAAAATTTATCTATCAGTGTTTAAGTTTCATTTCAGTTATTTACAAATCATATGGTTATACTACTTTTAGGTAAAACTGTTGGTATAGATTCGACAATTGGAGTCGGTATTTCATAAAACACGGGTCAGTCGCTATAAAATGGTGGTTAAAATAGTATTTAATATAGTGCAAATTTAAATTTAAAGTAATATTATTTTCATGTGTTATTCTCATTCAATACGATTATCGTTTTTCTGAAAATCGATATTTTTAATTTCGATACACCATTATTTATATTCGAGTGTCAAATTTTTTATTGAATTAGTTTATACATATTAA
Organism: Elymnias hypermnestra; assembly: GCA_015832385.1. NCBI lineage: Eukaryota > Metazoa > Arthropoda > Insecta > Lepidoptera > Nymphalidae > Elymnias > Elymnias hypermnestra. Next base: position 454,100 of record JACTOM010000534.1, on the reverse strand, counting down.
TCTTGAGACTGTTCCGGAATTCTGTATATATTTTACAAATCTATATCCACATTTAATGAATATTGGCCGGATTGATATTTAAATTAAATAAAAACGATAATTCATTTTACTAATACAAAAATAATACAAAAAACTAGCAGATGCAGTTCAGTAAGTAAATTCCGATTATATTGATAAAGTTCCTAAGTTCCAAAAATATAAGTTTTGGAAAACATCGAAACAATGCCGTATCGATATTTTCTTTCTCGTGAAAATGCAAAAAAAAATCATAAATACTCTTAGCCTTAAATTAATGGTAAAGAACAACTTCTGATACGTCTATTTATTTTAATGTCTTACATAATTTGCTTCATAAAACTTAAAACTTCGAGTGAAACTCTCCCCACAGATTAAATATGTAAAGCTGTTAAATAATTGTGATTTCGTACGGTAATTGCAGTTAGTCTGTAGCATGCGACGCGTAAGTAGTCTGTGGCAAGAATCAATACCTTAGTAAAAATCAATAAGCAACTTGCATATTCGAGAACACTTGTTTCATGAATTAAAACTAATATCCTCTCCAAAATGGAGGAGATGTGCCAAACCTGTCTTGCAAGTGATCGAAAGTTATTCCCTGTGACATCTGTGAATTTGGAGTGCTATCGCTTGTTTCTCGCAAGGGTATATTTTTTTATTTTAAATAAAAATCAGTCCTATGTATTCGTATTATATACGATAACTAGCTGTTCCCCTCGGTGATAACCGCGTAGTCCCGGATGCTCATTTTCTAAAATAAAAACTGCCTAAGTTACTCTATAACATCAACTACTGCCAGTGAAAGTCCTACCAAAATCGGTCCTGCCGTTTTAGAGATTACCCCGAAGTAGTAAATAGTCAGACAAAATTCTAAAATTTTGTTTTTGTATAAGCATATATGTACGTGCATTCATATGCATTTAGTGAAAAGCTAAACATGCATAATTATATAGTCTGAATATTTAGCTTTTCACTAAATGCATATTTGCGACTATAATATTTATGCATGTTTAGAATACACTCATTCCTAGATTGAAGTTTTGTGTCTATTCCTGTTTAGACAAATTACGGAACTGCGTTCTATTAATTCTTGATAGTTGGATTTTATATTAGCTTTGACTGTAGGTATTTTCTACCTTACCTTTGAAGTCTTTCCGTCAAGCAAAGCATGTGCATTAGCTCTTACCAGATTAACACACTTCCATCTAAGACTAAATCACTTACCATTAGGTGAGTTAATAGAAGGATTGTTCTTTAAAAGGGTTGTCAAACATGAAATAATCTTTGAAGACTGCAGCTTTTTAGTTTTAGTTTACATTCAAGTATTGGTCTATTAACAAGCAGGTTGCCTTATATTTTTCTATCTATGTATCACACTGGCTGTGGAACAGTAGTAAAGCGAAAGGTACCTTTGATAGCTTTGCTAGCAGAAGTTCCAGATTCAATGCCTCAAAGGTTAAATTTAGGAAAATTGCATTTTCTAATTGATCTCACTCTGGCTTGTTACTGGCCAACCAACAAAACAGGTAGCACCATGCAAAGAGATTTGTGTTCCGTAAGGATATCACCAGGTGTGTTCACATTTAAGTGCTAAGCTGTTAGCAATAAAAAAGGTGCTCAGTATTGCTAATGACTCGCTATAGCATTCCCACTGTACATTGTGCTAAGAAACTACATATTTTTAGGGTCAGCAAAAAGATATATTCTACTCAAGGTATACATGAAACTTGTCAAACACTAATAGTCTAAGACCCAGCTGTAAAATTGCTATATTCACATTGTAGTGAATCTACATAAAGTTTTTGATGCTTAGTTATAAGAGGCGCAATATATTTATAAAGCGTTCTCAGTCCAAATATTTCTTGGACAATATTTAAATGCTGTTAAAGATTGCGTAGGGTGCCAAGTCGTTTGATCGACAAGGATTTTAATAACCAGATGTTGCTTTAATTGAAACTATTGAGTATATGTATAATGCACAGGTACTCAGTTATCACTGTGCTAAGTAGTTGAAACTATCAATATCAATTTTATAAAATTAACCTTTAAAAATAGTTAACTAAAACAGAAGTGTTTAGTTAAATTACTATTACTTGATGTTTATCTCTATGTGTAATTATTTAAGTGAATCTTCTATTTTGTTTAAAAATACATTGTATCTTTTTGTTCTATAAACACAAACTAAAGTTAGTTGAAATATGAATATATCTACATTGCAGTTGTCAAAGATAAAGTACTCCATTTATATACAGGAGCATTGTATAAAAAGGCTAAACTTCTCTCGGCTTGTAAACTATATTTAATTATATTCATAAATATTATAAAACTTCTACTGCCCTATTGCTACTAAATGAAAGATAAGTAAAACTACTATATTTAGTTTGCTAGTAGACATTACACATTGCAAGTGAATTTTTTGTTCAATTAATGACTCGGGCTCTTTCCTAAAACTAGAATTATCAAACTCAATGACTTCAATCTAAAACAGGGGCTAAATACATGGTTAGAGGATTACAAGTATGATTCCCTACTTTCAACACTCTTAAAACATCTACACTAACTCTCATTCTCATAAGTAACAATTCAATTTTAGATATGCATAATAACTTAACTCTTTTAGTTATTTAAAAATTATAGCTGAAGTGGGCACTGGTTCCTAAGACCTAGTTAAATTTAGTCCAGGAGCCAGTGCTTTATATTGTATAGCAATCTGTATAAGATTTGGAAATCTATTGATATTTTTTATTACAGTTTGACGAGCCCATAGATGTGATCTTCGTATGTTGCATTTGCAAATCTTTCATACTAAAAATAAACAAATTCATCAGACAAGTACGCATTGCAAATGTTATGCTCAAAAAATATTTATCCTTGGTGAGTTGCAAAGCTTTTATATTAAATGCAATTTCCCCTTATAAAGATGTGCTGCCATGCGAACAATTTCCTTTACAGTATGATTTGTCTTCCATCTCAGATACATTGCTTATCATTAATTGGGTGTTACAGTAACAGGCTATTATATTTATTACTGACAAAGTAATAAATAGGTTGTAACTTTTTTGTAATGATATATTTATCAAAATATTTCTCCTACAGAATCAAGAAACAGTACAGAGAATAAGCCCATATAAGTTAACAGTATCCACTACCACATACCGCTTTATTGGGCCTGATGTAAGTGAGATAGTAGATTTGGATCAAAGTGGTTCATCATCATCAACCCAGGAAGAGAGAAAAAAATTCAAATTGGAGATTTCAGAGACCACTACCCACTTTGTAGGACCTGATGATCTTGACACAACCCTGGGTGATGATATTGAAATGTTTCGTAGTCATGATGGTATCATCGAGGGATATTCAATAGAGGTAGGCTTTACTTGATATATCTAAACTCTGCTAGGGTCTAATGTGATGTTATTTATACATATGGTGTTACCTATTAAGCTCAATTTAGCAATACACCAGTAAAGGTAATAACAATTTAATGTATATGATGGTATTTTCATATTTTGACCTGCCATTATTTTTAATCTGTTTTTGTTACCTAAATATCTATTAAAAGAAACTTTTACTTTATTAAATGTTAAACAATGCTAATAAATCACTCACTATAAATAGATAGTGCAGCCGCTTTTCAAAAAAGAAACATTTACACAACTTAATACCTAATAAAAGGACTTGCTACTCTAATAATTGTTAAATGAGGCTGTTACTTTAATTTCTACTAGAAGAAGCTTTTACTTTACTAAATGCTTAAAGAGGCTGATACTTCACTCACTTAATTATAAAGTACAGTCTCATTTCATACTTTTTTTTTGCTCAGTGTATTTAGGTTTTACAGTGGGTTTACCACCCAGGGAGGGGGGGGGTCCATTTAATAAATAGAGATTGTTACTGTTTTAAAAAGCTGCTACTCTACTTTACTAACTGTTAAGAGGCTGTCACTTCACCCACTATCGATGCATAGTAGTCTCTTTTTAAAAAGAGGCTATTACTTACCATATTATCAATTAGAAGTATTACTTTAATAACATTTAATAAAATTAAAATCTGTTATATATTTTACTAACTATTAAAAAACGCTGATACTTTACTCTCTATTAATAGATGGTACAGCTTCTTTTAATAAAAAGAACCTGTTACTTACCTTACTTCTATTAAAGAAGTTGATTCTTGCTTTACTAACTTTTAAAAGACACTGATACTTCACTCTTTTTCAATTGACAGTACAGCCTTTTTTCATAAAAAGGAGCAACTACTTGCAATCTTAAAAAAAAGCTGTACACTAAAAACAATTAAAAGCAGCTATTACCTAATAACTATCTATTCAAAGCTGTTACTTTTTGTTAAAAGAAACTGACATTCACTCACTGTCGATATAGTGCAGTTAGTTTTTATGAGAAGAAACTGTTACTATACTATTTATTTAAAAAGAAGCTGTTATTTACCTTGCTATATATTTTAAAAGGAGTTTGACTCTTGCTCTCACGATCACACTTGCGAGTTGATGGTGTCGGAGCCTATACACAAATACGTTGGTCCAGAGTTGGATGCACCACCAGATTTAGAACTTGAAGTTTCCACCGATGATAAAGCAGAAACATCAACAGAGAAAAATGACGATGGACACTTCATAGAAGAGGAGGAGGTAAGTTATATTATGAACTAGCTGATGACAGCCACTTTGATTGTGACAGCTTCGCTGGCAGCGGTCCCGGGTACGATTTCTGGCGGGATGAATTTAGGAAATTGCATTTTCTAATATGCCTGAGTCTGGAACAGCGAGAGGCTTCGGCCGTGGCTAGTTACCAGGAACGTTGTACCGACAAGCAAAGAGATTATTCCCTTCATTGTAGCTTGACATGACCTACTTATAACATATTACTTCATATAACGAATATCTTCACATATATACTTTTACAGAAAAAAACTACAAAGAGCACAATCGGGTTCATGAAAATATCCCGGACCTTCCCAAAGACTTGCCCGAAGGATATGTTATCCAAGATGTCCACGTCCGTGACCACTTGCCACTATTTAGGACCGGAGACATCGGAGAAAGACGAAATTTCTGTGGGACCTTCCAGTGCAGGCACGGAATCGTTTGACGGAATGGAAATGGTGAGTATTAGCATCAAGTCGTAATCGTCACGTAATGCAAAAGCGTTACGCTCTTTTATCAATCTCTCTTACAGTTTAGTTTACATCAGTTTGTTTCATAACCGTCACGTAATGCTAAAGCGTTACGCTCTTTTATCAATCTCTCTTACAGTTTAG
>JACTOM010000534.1:420814-437813 GCA_015832385.1 Elymnias hypermnestra | reverse complement strand
AATTTATAAATGGTTTGGATATGGCATATCTATCAATTTGTTAAATGTAAAAAAGTAGTTATAGTGACGTAACTACAATAGTTAGACATATGGTCTCGCGAAGTATTTTGTAGATATTGATATATTCTATAATATTGTCGAACATTTTTTTGTCCTATCATTAATACTCTTCACAGCGTATGCGATGAAAGACATTTTGTGGCAAAATTTTTTACACCTTCGGTTGGTTTTGATAAGAATTTCTAAATATTTCTATAGTAATCTAGTATTATATAGTTACTCAGTGATAATGTAGCTTTCTAATGAAAAAAGAATTATTGACATCGGTCTAGTACTTTTTTAGTTCATTCATTACAAAAATACAAATCTTTCCTCTTTATAATATTAGTGTAGATAAGAGTTTGTTTGAACGCATTAATGTCGCAACGTCGGTAACATTTCAGCCTTTTTTTTTAAGAAAATCAGCCTATATCATAAGGGGTGGGGGGGGGGGGGGGTTGCAAATAATCATATTTCTCTGAATCTAAAGCAAACTAAATGAATGTAATTTTAAGACAGATAGGGAAGTAAATTGAGAGGTATATTAATTAACTGAGATTATAATGTTCAATCACTTAATGTTCCCGATATCAATTTACACTAACTCATTAATAATAATAGCTAAGAACGCGACAATTTCAAAAGTCGACCGCACCGGCCGGCCGTCACCAGAGAACTGGAGAGACGTGCGCTGGATTGTCACTTATTGACTCTACCCCACGCCGATAGACAGATGGCGCCAGCGTTCCATAGACTATACCACTCCGACATGTCTATCTTTTCAGTTTGAGTCGCTATAACATTTATTTTATAATCCAGTGGAGAGAAGTGAGGTTCACTTCTTTTGATTCATCATTTCTCTTGACAGAGTAAAAATGCACTGCGTATACACATGCGCACGCACACATGCGAGAAGCAGTATGTGTGTGAGTGCGGGGCTGTCTTCACCAAGGCCTCGATCCTACGCACACATCGCAGCATCCATCAGGTAGGTAGATAGACACACACAAACACAGACACATAGGAGATAGAGAGACACCCAAGCGTTGACCTACAAACAGAGACACACGTACACATATAAACAGAGATACTATAAGTGAGACGGAGTAAAAGACGTACTCATAAACAGAGCGAGGGAGAGAAAAAGAGATAAGTTAGAGACATACAAACAGAGAGTAAGAAGTCTCTCATTTAGACCACAACACACAGAGACTGCCTCTTTGGTCTAGTGCTAATGTTCGACTGCAGATATGAAGTTCTGGGTCAGGCCAATTCGAAATCGATATTGAGTTTTCTATTAAGATTTTCTCAATATTAGGCCGAATTTGGGAAAAAAATTGGCGGTGTGATCCCCCCCGTGCCTCGGAGACCACGTTAAGCCATTGGTCCTGCGCCTAATCTCTCTCCGGTTTTCTCGGATTGCCATCACGTCGGATTATGCGAGTGAAGAAATAGAGAGTACAATTGTGTACTATGCCCCCCAATCTGCAGTGGAGCAGCGTGGTGAGTCTATTTAAGACACACAAACAACGAGAGATATATAGAAAGTTCGCATACACACACACTTATACACGCCAATACAGTGATACAGACACACAATCAAGAAAGGAAGAAGAGAAAGGAAGAGATTGAGTAAGACTGACACATCGTGCGAGAGATACACATTGAAAAAGAGGCACACTTAGACAAACACAGGGATAAGAGACATATAAAATCTCAGTGCCAAATACACGTTTATGATCTTCCTCTTCCGTTTCCCTGTCTTCTAATGTATAAACATCATTACACCAAATGCAAGACTTCGACTTTTATAGTATTGGGTAGGACATAAATGAAGTCTTACATTTGTTCCGTACAAAACGTCTAAATGTAAGAGTGCCTCAAAATTATATTTTGTACTGCCTCAAATTTTATGTCCTGGTATTCTGCTTCAGTACACTATATTATAGAGCAGTGATTCTCAACTGTGCTGCGGCACTTTTGTGTGCCGCCAAATTTTGCAAGTATATAATAATGTTAATATTATTAAACCATATCATTTAAAAAGAAAAATATTTTTAAAATGAATATATATTTAATAAATTATTTTATTATTTGCTTTGCAACGCGTTGTTTCTTATTGCCCAATTATGATGAAGCGGCGTGCATAGCAATAGGAATATGTCTCAAGTTCCTCAAGTCGGCGCACACTTGCCACTTCTGAGCACAAAACGTGTTGTTTTAGTGATAGTTAGGATTCACAAGGTGTTGCATAGTAGTTACTGCGCCTTTTCTTTCATTAACATTGGCAAATGTATGTGATTCGGTTTAATATTAAATTATTTGCATGTAGTGTCAATTTATAAATTTGTAAACTTATTAACTTTGCAGAGTACACCTATCCCCTGATGTACACGCTACTTGTTTTACACGGTTTTCCAAATAAGTTTTTTTTTGTTTCTATCGTACACTACTAAAAAGCTTTAAACACATCTTATTTGTGTGAATTCGGATTTTCAGCATTAGAACTAAAAAAAAGATCAAGATTGTTAAATATAGAAGATAATATGAGAGTAGCATTGTCATTTTTACTACCAAATATCAACGAAATTATCAAAAAACACCAAGCACCAAATTTCGCATTAAAAATATTTTTATTATTAGCTTGTAATTAATCCCTGAATAAACGTTTAGTTATTATTGTAGTATATATCAGTTTATTTCGTATATTTAAAATTTTTGTCATAAACTTTTTATGCAGTGGGTTGTAGTAAGTAAATAATTTTTATCTTTTTCTTTGTGTGCCGCCAAATTTTGAAATCGTTAAATATGTGCCGCAACAAAAAAAAGGTTGAGAACCACTGCTGTAGAGTATAGGGTGTTGGTAAAATGAGGCCGCGAAGCATATTGAATACAGATAGCAAGATTAAAACCACTTACAAATATTTGTAAAAAATAATAAATCTTATCTCTTATTCAAAGCACATTTCAAAGTAATTTTTTAAAATGACAATAAAATTAACAGGAACATTAAAAAAAAAAAAAAGTGTGTTCGTATAAATTACACACGTCAGAAGTGAAACTCCTTTGGCAAACTAATAAGAAGAAAAAAGAAAATATGTTACGAATTTAATGAATTTAATTGTCATTAAAATATTAAAGAGTTAGTATGTTATTTGCAAATATTAAAGCTACCTTATCTTCCAACGAGATAGCATAAAAAACGCTGCACATCTTCGCGATGCTAATTTCTTACGGATGAAACGCGTGACTAGTGTCACGAAGATGTGCAGCGTTTTAATTTGATGTCTTTGATGATTCACGTCATTTAACCATTTAATTTAAAAATATTTCATTAATCCTCCTCTCGAAATTTAAAATCACAAAAAAAAACACTTTGCATTTTTATTTGTAATACGTCATTTGAGATTTCAATAAATTATTTGTATTGATATTCCACACTTTACATTTGTATAAATATAAACAAGACGTAATAATTAGTTTGACATTTTACGCACGCACTTTTAATTTTTTTCTCCGTATGAGACAAATTATGGAATTATTAGCATAATTGGTTTGTGAATGTTAAGTAATAGCATGTCTAAAAGTGATCTTCTCTTTCATTAACGTGACAAAGTTAGGAACAGTTTGAATATCATATCTACATTGAGATGTGTGCGAAAATTGAGATGTTTCAAAACTTTTCAACAATAATAACGTTTTTTAAAAATGTACCTTAAATCATGTGAAATAAGATCTACAATTATTTGTAAAAAATGGCTAAAAACGGAACTAAAACATGACGTTTTCATACGCCTCATTTGAAGTGGGACACTGTACTGGCTCGGTGCGTAAAGAGGCTACTCTTACAAACTCATTTTCAAATCATGTCCTACTCAACACTAACTATAGTGACAGTGTCGGTGGGACACATAATCCAATATATTTTTCTAATTTTACAGATACCCTCAACGAGCACGGGAATAGGGCTGTAATAAGTCATTTTACATATACACGTTTAGATATATAAGTAATTTATTAACTTGAATTGTATTATTTTAATCTCCATATAACGACACTCTCATATCTCTATATATGTTTTTTGGTGTACACAATTTGAACTATACAACGCTGCTTTACTACAAGACTGACACATCACTGAATAAGTCCATATTCTATTATTGTCATTGTTTGATACAAAACGATATTTACACTGCTATTGCTTTTAATTAAAACTAATGCGCAAACATTACATATTCGAGATGTGCCATTATTAAACTAAAGCAGTTAAAATTCACATCTATTTTATATATTTAGATTAACATCTATAACGTATAGTGTAATTCCTGTATTTTCACGGTGTACTTAATTTCAGCTTTAAATTATTAATTTGAGATGTGTCATTATTGAACTAAAGCAGCTAAAATTCACATCTATTATATATAGTGTAATCCTATATTTTCGCGGTGTACTTAGTGTCACATTTAAATTATTGATTTGAGATATGTCATTATCGAAATAAACCAAAAAACTCTCTCATATTTAGATATGAGATGCTTTTAGTGTACATTTAGTATTATAGTCCTATCTAGTTTTATACACACTATTATATATAAAGTGCAATTGCTATATAAAGATACTCTATTTCTCTATATATGTTTTTAGTGTACATTATTTCAGCTACACGTCCCTGCTTTACTACAAGAGTGACACATTACCAAATAGGACTTATTTCTAGTATCGTCATATTTGATACAAAACGATGTGTACTCTGCTATTGCGTGTAATTAAAACTAATGCACAAACAGTACATATTCGATATGTGCCATTATTAAACTAAAGCAGCTAAAATTCACATCTATTATATATATTTAGACTAAAATCTATAATGTATAGTGTAATTCCTGTATTTTCACGGTGTACTTAATTTCGGCTTTAAATTTTTAATTTGAGATGTGTCATTATTGAACTAAAGCAGTTGAAATACATAATATATTCGAATTTGCATCTGTTATATACACAGTGTAATTCACTTATTCGCGGTGTACTTAATTTCACCTTTAAATTATTGACTTGAGATGTGTCATTATCGAATTAAACCTAAATATGATATGCTTTTAGTGTACATTTAGTATTATAGTCCCATCTAATATTACGTAATGTTATATATAAAGTGCAATACCTGTATAAAAATACTCTATTTCTCTATGTATGTTTTTGGTGTACATTATTTCAGCTACACATCGCTGCTTTACCACAAGAGTGACACAGGACACAGTACCAAATAGGACTTATTATTAGTGCCGTCATTATTTGTTATAAAACGATATTGAGCTATTGCTCATAATTACAACTAATGAGCAAAAAGTACATATTTGAGATGTGTCACTATTAAGTTAAAGCAGTGATATATATGTCATGCGTTATAAATATACAATTAGTGTAGGATTCACATCTGTGATATACAGAGTGATTCCAATTTTTGTGTCTAACGTTTGTGGTATGTTATTTTTCATCTATATATATATAGCTGCTTTAATAGAACATTGACACATCACCAAAATAGTCAATGTTTAAATGTGAGTGTTAGACCGATAGTTAAAAATACTTGAATTGCTACTGTATTATTGAATTTAATGAAAATTACTCTGCAAAGAGTACGTGTTTATGATGTGTCATTATTAAATTAAAGCAGCATGATATCAGTTAATGTTAAGTTAGAGTTATATACAAACCTAGTATAAATACAATGCAGCAACACTCGATCTCAAAAATTCTACACTCGATCTCAATAAATTCTCTAAATCTTCGTATTTACTTAATTTTGGTTAGAGTATATTGTTAATTTTTTGCATTGCTGTTTTATTTCAAGTCTGACATGTCACCCAATGTTCTTTTATTATCATAAAGGCATATATGCCGCCGTTAGCATATTGCACTAGATCTAGACCACTAGAATATAAAAAAGGGCTTCATGTGATTGAATCAGAATACTGATTCAAAATGCACAGTATTCACTATAACGTTTAATTAAAACTATTCTGCAAAAATATTTAAGATGTGTCATTAATGAATTAAATCTAAAATTGCTGAATATGAGATCCTTTTTAATGTGAATTTTCTGTTATGATCCCATCTAGTAAATACAGTGTAAATACTACTAAAATTGTTCTCCAAAATGATTCATTTCACATGTGTCATTATTGAATTTAAAGCTAAAGCTAAATATGATATTTGGTGTTCAGACTCGGATTCAGTCTAAACAGTGTGAATACTATTATAATTACTTTGCGAAACTGTTTATTTGACATGTGTCATTATGGAATTAAGTCTGAAATTGCTATATATGAGATGCTTTTTTTAGTTTCAATCTAGAAGATAGTATTAAGATATTATTTTGTAATATAGTTTAAATAGTGTTTAAATAGTGTAAACACTATTTAATTTATATTACAAAATTATCCATTTCAGATGTGTCATTATTGAATTAAATATGCAATGCTTTTTAGTGTAATTTTAGTGTTAGGGTCCCATCTAGTATATACAATACAATCAGTATTAAAATTATTCTGCCAAATTAGCTATCTGAGATGTGTCATTATTGAGTTAAAGCTCAAAATGTTTAATGAGATGCTTTTTTAATTGTACATTTAATGCTAGAATAATATGTGTAGTGTAATCTATTTCGCAAAAGTATCAATTTGAGATGTGTCATTATTGAATTAAAGCAACTTTTAATACAAGTGTATATCCTATAAACATCACTATATGTTCATATGCATGGCTGTTGCAATACAATATTGGCACATCATCAGATAAGTCATTGTTCTATTATACTCATTGTTTGATAATCCATTTACTATAAACAGTCGAACCTGGATAAATGGGAGTTCTGGGGATCGCTATATCTCGCCCATGGGAGTTTCTCTCTAACCAGAGTTTCTACCTTATAGAGGTACAGAGATTCCCATTCTCCTCCATAGAGGTTAAACAGACAATACAGCTAATAAATGAGGGCCTACGACTCTTATAGAGGTCTCTATCTTTCACTTATATTGGTTTCCATTAGTACCAATCTCAGTTGTAGAGGTCTACACAGATATATTTAAAGATGTACGATCTCTCTTATAGAGGTCTCTGTCTTTCTCTTATAGAAGTTTCAATAAGTACCAATCTCATTAGTACAGTTGCACACAGATATGCGAGGGTCTACGACTCTTTTATAGAGGTCTCTATCTTTCTCTTACACTGGTATCGATTAGTATCAATCTCATTTGTAGAGTTCCACACAGATATGCGAGGGTCTACGACTCTCTTATAGAGGTCTCTATCTTTCTCTTATAGTGTTATCGATTGGTATCAATCTCAGTTGTAGAGGTCCACTCAGAGATATGTGAAGGTCTACATCTGTCTTATAGTGGTCTCTATCTTTCTCTTATATTGTTATCGATTGGTATCAGTCTCAGTTGTAGAGGTCCACACAGAAATATGTGCAGGTCTACATCTTTCTTATAGTGGTCTCTATATTTCTCTTATATTGGTATCGATTAGTACCAATCTCATTTATAGAGTTCCACACAGAAATGCGAAGGCCTACGGCTCTCTTATACAGGTCTCTATCTTTCTCTTATAGTGTTATCGATTGGTATCAATCTCAGTTGTAGAGGTCCACACAAAGATATGTGAAGGTCTACATCTCTCTTATAGAGGTCTCTATCTTTCTCTTATGTTGTTATCGATTGGTATCAATCTCAGTTGTAGAGGTCCACACAGAAATATGTGCAGGTCTACATCTTTCTTATAGTGGTCTCTATATTTCTCTTATATTGGTATCGATTAGTACCAATCTCATTTATAGAGTTCCACACAGAAATGCGAAGGCCTACGGCTCTCTTATACAGGTCTCTATCTTTCTCTTATAGTGTTATCGATTGGTATCAATCTCAGTTGTAGAGGTCCACACAAAGATATGTGAAGGTCTACATCTCTCTTATAGAGGTCTCTATCTTTCTCTTATGTTGTTATCGATTGGTATCAATCTCAGTTGTAGAGGTCCACACAGAAATATGTGCAGGTCTACATCTTTCTTATAGTGGTCTCTATATTTCTCTTATATTGGTATCGATTAGTACCAATCTCATTTATAGAGTTCCACACAGAAATGCGAAGGCCTACGGCTCTCTTATACAGGTCTCTATCTTTCTCTTATAGTGTTATCGATTGGTATCAATCTCAGTTGTAGAGGTCCACACAAAGATATGTGAAGGTCTACATCTCTCTTATAGAGGTCTCTATCTTTCTCTTATGTTGTTATCGATTGGTATCAATCTCAGTTGTAGAGGTCCACACAGAAATATGTGCAGGTCTACATCTTTCTTATAGTGGTCTCTATATTTCTCTTATATTGGTATCGATTAGTACCAATCTCATTTATAGAGTTCCACACAGATATGCGAGGGTCTACGACTCTCTTATAGAGGTCTCTATTTTTCTCTTATATAGCTTTTAATTACTCTCTTAAAGAGTTTTCTCGCTCGTCCAGGTTCGTCTGTCCTTATATTGTATAGCTACTTAAAACATTGGAATGAAGCAAGCCGCGGGTGAAGCAAGGCGAGGCAACTTCGTTAAGGTAAGTAGCGGCCTATTATCGCCTTTATTCTAGGCGCAGTCCTCTCTCATAGGTGGGGGGGGGTTGTTAGAGCACAGGCCCACCACGCCGCGTCGTCGATGGTCGACTGTCTGCACATACCACATAAGTGCTCCCGTGATATATGCAGGTTGCCCCCATAACGTTTCATTCATGGAAAGACACAATTATGAATTTTAAACAATGATGCAACTAAGTTATACAAATAGGGCACAGTGGCGTCTGTCCAGGACTCCAACCCGAGCCTTTCATCAAGAAGCCACCTTTTTGTTCTGTGTGACCCATAAGGCACACATGTATACAAAAAGAAATCATAAATATTCTTTGATAGATTTAACGAATATTTTCTAACTACCTTCAGTTTTTTTTGTCCTTGTTAAAACGAATTTAAGTCCAATCTAACCTATAACAAATGAGATTATTTAATGAATATTTTCTAAGTACCTTCACTTTTTTTGTCCTTGTTACAACTAATCTAAATCAACCTAACCCATATATAAAAATTGATACGATTTAACGAATATTTTCTAAGTACCTTCAGTTTTTTTGTCCTTGTTACAACGAATCTAAGTCCAACCTAACCCATATATAACAATTGATAGGATTTAACGAATATTTTCTAAGTACCTTCAGTTTCTTTGTCCTTGTTACAACGAATCCAAGTCCAACCTAACCCATATATAACAATTGATACAATTTAACAAATATTTTTTAAGTACCTTCAGTTTTTTTTGTCCTTGTTACAACGAATCTAAGTCCAACCTAATCCATATATTATAATTGATACAATTTAACAAATTTTTTCTAAGTACCTTCAGTTTTTTTGTCCTTGTTAAAACTAATCTAAATCAACCTAAGCCGTATTTTTAAGTACCTTCAGTTTAGTTTTCGTAGACAATCTTGCGTGCATCCATCACGACTTCGCTGTCGTGGAAAAAAAGCATTATTGCTTTTTGTTTGTGGTTTCTTGTTAAGTTCCGGGTTTAAATTCTGGTCAGACGCCACTGAGGTCTTTTCGTAAAACTTATGTGCTTGATCGTTTAAAATTTATCGTTGTGCTTTTAAATGGAGGAAAAATTGTGATGACATCTACATATCCCGGGGACAATTGTCGGGTATGCGTATGTGCCGATCCGGGATGATGCAGCGTGGTGGGTTCGAGCTCCAAAACCCTCTCTACTATAAGCATGGAAGATTAGGCATAGAAGGAGGGCGATAATAGGCTGCTGCTTATACCAAGTCTGCGGAGGAAGTAGACAGAGGAAGGCTAATGTATCTCTAAATAAATGTATTAACTCTATTTATGTTTATTCTTCAAACACAATTAATTTTTCTCTTTCCAGGGCATTTGTATCTTAGGCTACCGCTCCCGAAGATAGACGATAGTACTTATGACACCTTGAATGATGAGACATGTCAGAAGTGAAACTTTTTGCCAAAGCAAACAAATTTTTAAGTCTTGTTTACATTCAAATGTAAAACTTTAGATTTCCGAGACTTAGAGGGAGCGGAAAAGGAAGATATGTAAGGTGTTTTATTGCCACTTCAATATTAAATGTGTCGAAAATTAATTCAAATAACTTATTGAAATTTCAAATGACGTATTGTAAATTAAAATGCCACAAGTTATTTGTAAATATTAAAACTATCTAACCTTCAACAGAATTAGCATAAAATAATGCTGCAAATCTTCGTGCGCATAAAGAAGTTTCATTTAATGCAAGGATAATTTCATAAAAAATAAATTTGTAAAAAAACAACCAGAACTGAAACAAAATTAAAATAGCTGACATCTCAGCCCGGGTCAACGACCTCTAGCCGCTGCGGCCGCGGCCGCTGCTAGCGCGCGGGCAGTCTCTCCTAACTTAAATATTATACATAAAGGAGATATTGGTAATAATATAAACATATATATATAGGAGAATGAGGAGAAAGGAGGAAGCATAATGCATAGACGCATAGGGTTCTCCGCCGACATTGTCATTAATGACATCAATAATTCAATTTCCATACTGTGGACATTTGTTGGTGCAATGCAATGCAAACACTTTACTAATTAACTCAGATTATGATGTTCAATCATTTAATGTTCCCGATATCAATTTACACAAACTCGTTAATAATAATATCTAAGAACGCGACCGTTTCAAAAGTCGACCGCACCGGCGGGCCGTCACCCGAGGACTAGAGAGACGTGTCCCGGATTGTCACTTATCGCTCTACCCCACGCCGATAGACAGATGGCGCCCGCGTTCCACAGACTTTCACTCCAACATACAGACACACATATATATATTATATATATATAAGAAACTATAAAGCACGTTGACTCTGCCCAGCGCCGGTAGACGGCGCCGGCGTTCCGCAAACTATTTGACTCCTATATATATATATATATATATATGTACAGGGTTTTTCCCAATGGATATATGACTCCTAAGGATTTGGTAAAATACACTTAAAAACACAACTTTCGTTCCACAACTTCTTGCAAAAATCTACAGTTATCATAACAAAACACGTGGTTTCATTCCGAAATAGACTCAAAATATAATAATAATTGTAACTACAATATGTTATCGTGATAATGTGATAGACTTTTAAATAGTCCAATAATTTTTATCAAATCTGTCTGAATATTGCTACACCTAAAAACGTGTTGCTCAGATGAAACAGCACCGTTTAAATGAATCAGCAACTTTATACGGTAAGATATACAATGGTACCGCCACACCCGGGATCGAACCCGCAACCCCATACGAGTACGTTACAGGTCAGTTACTCTGCCACCTCGCTATCATTAGTCTTTTATATGATCATCAAACTAACATATCGCTAATACGCAAAAGTTCCCCCCTCCAGTTGACTACCACCTTTTCTCACAATACACCCTATGTAATTATTAAAATGCAGCAACAAACGTAAGCTCATTGCAATTTGATTGCAGACAGTCAGATATTCTGTCAGAAACCGCACCCTTGCTATAAGCCGTTCAGGAGTTCCATTGATCCTCATATTTGACTTCGACAATCGCTTGACCATACAGACGTTACGGTAAGTGCCTAGATTGCCTTAATTCGGCTAAGTATCGTTAATTTGCTCCTAACAATTGAAAAGTTTCGGTACTTTGTCTTGGATCCCAAGGTCTAAACCCAACCAAATCATCATCAAATATCCCTTGAAGTATATCTTGTCAATAAAAACCGAATCATCGAATTAGGGTGGCGTGATATTTGAGTTATTAGTCACTTTGTCGCGCATGCCTAATGCAAATTTAAAGACTTGAAACTAGACCAAAATAATGTGACCCTACCCTTTGAAATAAAAAAAGAATCATCAGAAGTTCGGTTCACCCAGTCGGAAGATACGATGTAACAGACAGAGCAGGAATTGATAAAACAGGGAGTCTTTCTTTGATGGTGTTTAAAAAAAACAGGATGTGGACAAGAGTTTATTGTGTGTGTGGATCCACGTCTTCACATGACAGCCAGGAGTCTTGCAGCTTCTCGGTATCCGGAATTACTAGCTCCATGGACGGTGGAGAAAGAGTTGACTTCAGTGGCTTCTCCAGCAAATAAGACCTTAGGGCTCCCGGAGGCGTCCAGCAGTGGTTCTGCAAGGGTGGTTCTCGCTTCAGTGTACCCAGGCACCAACAAGTTATCATATGTGTAGCTTCCGCGAGTGAACGGGTTCGTATACCAGGACGATCTGTGAAGGATACAAA
This sequence comes from Elymnias hypermnestra, assembly GCA_015832385.1. Classification (NCBI taxonomy): domain Eukaryota; kingdom Metazoa; phylum Arthropoda; class Insecta; order Lepidoptera; family Nymphalidae; genus Elymnias; species Elymnias hypermnestra. The sequence continues at coordinate 425,424 of JACTOM010000534.1, read as the reverse complement.
GTCAAGTAGTCTTTTACAGAGCATTTGAATCTTCAAATATGGTGACTTTCACATATCATTGCCAAAGTATGGCTGATGATGCTATTTAAAGTGTAAGGTCACCAAAGTTTCCGCACCCTATTCTGAGAAGAGCCAACAACAAACTAAACTAAGCGTAAAAAATGACAGGGTCAATTTAGATTTTTGTTCTCAGCTATAATAAAACTAACCTAACCCTAAAAAGACCATTATTAAGGTTAGAATAACTTTCTTTGCCGCAGCGTCAAAAAGGTTAAAAAATCTTTGACATAATATGACGATTGTTAAGATTGGCTTAGGTTAGGTTGTTTTTCAGCTTTTAGGCTTTTCTCAGCGACAATAACACCAACCTAACCTAATGTTACTCTAAATTACAACATTTTTAAGGTTAGATTAGTTTTTTCTGCTGCTGTGTAGTTTCCAAGCGACAAAAATTATTTAAGGTTACATTAGTATGCTGTATAGTCCCAGCGGCATAAAAAAACTAACCTAACCTTAAAAATCGTCCATTTTTGGGTTAGGTTAGCTGGGATGCCGTTAATACTTGTCTATTCAAAAATCTTTACCTCATCATGGCAGTCGGCTCAGTTATATTATAGGTGCTTCCCAAAAATTTCCTTAATAGTTGCATCACTTTCGTCTTGACAACATCTTCCGGTAATGATTCCATCTGAAAACATGTTGACCTATATATAACACTAGCGGCCCGACCCGGCTTTGCACGTGTAGACCTAAATAGCTACAGATATTTAAGTTATAAGCATGATAATTAACACGACCATGAATTGGCAAATATTATGAAAAAGTGTGATTCCTAATACTAAGACTAAGTAGCTCTGAAAAGAAATTTTTAAGTGAAGCATAAAAATGTGTTAAAAAAACTCGAAATATTCAATGTCGCTTGCCACTGCCTAAGGTAACCTAGTTCATAATGGTACACCCCCTTCTCCTGCACTGCCCCTCTCTCGTCGAGTTAGTTACTCGATGCGCTGCGTGGCAGCCGCCGCCGGCATGTATTTTTATTTCACGATATCTTTTGAATGGAATATCCGATTTCAATAATTCAAAAAGTAATCATCTGGTATTGAGACAGTCTTGAATATTAAATTATTTATTTGGATAAAAATTTATAAATGGTATGGATAACACGGTCTGATTTTGATCGGCATTTCTATCAATTTGTTAAATGTAAAAAAGTAGTTATAGTGACGTAACTACAATAGTTAGACATATGGTCTCGCGAAGTTTTTTGTAGATATTGATATATTCTATAATATTGTCGAACATTTTTTTGTCCTATCATTAATACTCTTCACAGCGTATGCGATGAAAGACATTTTATGGCTAATTTTTTTACACCTTCGGTTGGTTTTAATAGGAATTTCTAAAGATTTCTATAGTAATCTAGTACTAAATATAGCCTATGTTACTCAGTGATAATGTAGCTTTCTAATGAAAAAATAATTATTAAAATCGGTCCAGTACTTGTTGAGTTTATTCGTTACTTACAAAAATACAAATCTTTCCTCTTTATAACATTAGTGTAAGATGTCAAAGTACGTTTAAAAAATTGACTACTTCAATAAAGAAAAGACAGTAGATGATGCTGTCAATTCTTCACAAAATAAATTGAAGTGGATGAATTACTATTTCAAGAAACTATACTTGAGTGGCTAGCGAGTATATGGGAGGTGGAAAATCTTACCGTCTTAGCAGTGTCTCCAGTTGACCATACAGTTAAAGTATTTCTTGACCCTTTGGGTGAAGTCACATCCTTCATCCTTATCAGCCATTTGTCGTCACTGTACTTCATCTGGTCCTCGGGGGTCCAGAAGAATACAAACTCGGAGTCTTCGGGCCACCAGGGCTTCTCGAAAGACAGTATGACTTTATCCATTAAACCCATCAAAAGCTTGTTTATCGCTTCCGCTTTTCCTTCAGGTAATGGAGGAGAGAACATGGTTGTATATCTGAAAAGTGTTTTATTTGGTATCGTTATGTGTTATCATGAATTAAGACACCGAAATCTCTGAATGGGAATCCACGGATCTCACCTTTCTTCTGTCTTTAACTATTAAGATACCTTTGAAATAAATACAAAAGATACCTCTCTTTAAGCACTCCAACGGACGGGGTGAGAATGACATTGCTGGCCTTATATGAAGAGCCGTCTTTGCAGACTACTTCCACATCTCCTGTTGAGTTCTGGGGCCATTTAATGAGCGTCACCTCCTTGTTCAGCTCGATATCCAGCGTCGGCAAACCGAGACCACCGTTGTGCGTGTTCTGGCCATAATTAAGAAAGCAGAAAACTTATAAACAAAGCCCAAATCTGTTCAAGTTTAAAGATATGCCTTCATCGCTGCCTATTCCCTAATGGATAAGAAAGATAAGAAAACAATGCATGTTGGGATATTTCTCTTTTATAGACCTCCGATTATTGCCTGACAAGTCCAGAAGCTTATAGCAGGTAAGGTAGTCAGGTGAACCATATAATGATAAGGCAGTTCCCATAGTCCCGCACATATCTATACCCTACATCATAATTTAACAAATATAATGAAATCTCGGAATTTGGCACACTTACCAGTAGCAGTTCGAAGAAGGTTTTGTATCCATTTCGTTTCCAACTGACTGATTGTGATCCATCAAGCTCCTCGTAGGTTGACTTTGCACTGTGGTCATTCCAGTCATTGGTCGCCAAGTATCCATTTAAAAGGACATTCATCACTTCCAGAAACTCCGCATAGAATACGCGGTCTTTTAGGACTTCAGGATGATTCTCCTTGAGGAATTTTTCTAACCTGGAGAAAAGGGTTATCCCTACATCTCTCTCTATATTGTCATCACATTTCACAGCCTCGTTGGCGCACATTTAGGAATTTCTAATTTGATTCTGGACTGGTGAGAGGCTTCGGTTGTAGTAGTTTAGTTATTTGGTTAGAGTGGTACTCTGACAGCAAAGACCACCAAGCAAGACAATTTTCGTTCCCACGTGTAGATATCTTTTTACCAGGTGGGGAAAGGTAGATTCTTGTTAACAGTCACGGGTTTCAATTCTGTCCAGACACCACTGTGTTGCCATTGTAAAACTTACGTGCCTATTTATTGTTTCAAATCAATCATTGTGCTTTGCGGTGAAAAAAGACATCAGAAGAGACCTACGTATCCCTGGAGGAAAACTACAAGTACAATGTACTACCTTTTTATGATGAAATCGCCAAGTTTCATAGACTCTTCTGCCGTTTCCTCTTTAGCAGACAGACAGTGGTTCACGAGCTCCGTGAGCAGATCCTGATCAATCTTCCCACCATCAGATCTGAAGAATATAGGAGTCAGCACCTGTTCACCCACTGGGATATTGTTCTTCACGGCTTCTTCGTAGGTCCGACTGTCCTTTGTTCCGTGGATCCTGAAAGAGTAGTATTCAAGTAAATTGTGTTGGGCAAGATGATCAACTAACCGCTGGTGTGACCTCGAGCGAAGAAGATGGAGCTAAACTACGGCCATCTTTCTAGAGGAAATCTTTTGAATACGAACTTCGGTAAAGAAGTATGTAGTGTATTTTTCTCACCATTCAGCTCCTTCTTCGACAATCCCATCTCCAAAGGGAACTGTTTTGACCCTTCCTCCGATCCTATCTTGTGCTTCCAGAGCGAGGACCTTCTTGCCAGCTCTGGCCAAAGCAGAGGCAGCCGTGGTGCCAGCAGAACCCAGACCCACCACTATAGTGTCATATGTCTGCGGCCTGGTGGTTCTGTAATCACAATATAAAGCAGTATAATTACTTTCATTTCACAAAACCATGCCCTCACCCTCGTGACCAGATCAGGATGTGGAACTTACAAGTATTTAGCGGGGTGTCTTTTATTGTTGACAGGTTAATCCTTGACTGTGATCTCACCTGATGGTAATTGATGATATAGTGGAAGATGGTAGCATGCAAGCCTGATAAGAAGTAATTAACCTCTGTGGTTTCAACACAATATCATACCGAAAGTCATTTTTATATAGGTATAAACAATTATAGAGTTTTATATAAAACTAAAAGGTTCTTACGTTTAAAGCCAGCACGTGACGAATTTTAAGGTTAGGTTAGTTTTTTCTTGCTGTGGTGGCGTCTCCTAGCGACAGAATAATGTAAAAAGAAACCTGACCTAACATTAAAATATTATAATTTTTGTGGTCGATTTTTTACAGTGGTAAAAAAAACTAACCTAACCTTGCAAAAATGAAAATGTTTAAGGTTAGACTAGTATTTTTTAGCTGAGGTGGCGTTTCCCAGTGACAATAAGGCTAAAAACAACTAACCTAACCTTAAAAGTGACGGCTCTTAAGATTGGATGAGATTAGCTGTATTTTTGCTGCGGAGGCGTTTCCTAACAACAAAATGAAGCTAAAAACTACTAACCTAACCTTAAAAGTGACGGCTCTTAAGATTGGATCAGGTTAGCTTTATTTTTGCTGCGGAGGCGTTTCCTAACAACAAAATGAAGCTAAAAACTACTAACCTAACCTTAAAAGTGACGGCTCTTAAGATTGGATGAGGTTAGCTTTATTTATGCTGCGGAGGCGTTTCCTAACAACAAAAT
>JACTOM010000534.1:400704-414943 GCA_015832385.1 Elymnias hypermnestra | reverse complement strand
ATATTGAGTTTTCTATTAAGATTTTCTCAATATTTGCCCGAAGTTGGGAAGTTGGCGGTGTGATCCACCCCCGTGCCTCGGAGAGCACGTTAAGCCGTCGGTCCTGCGCCTGATCTCTCTCTCGTCGTGTCGGATTCCCGTCACATCGGACTATGAGAGTGAAGGAATAGTGAGTGCACTTGTACTATGCCTGCCAATCCGCAGTGGAGCAGCGTGGTGGGTCTATGCTCTAAAAACCCTCGCTCTTCGGAGTGAGGAGGCCTGTGCCCAGCTGTGGGACGTTAATGGGCTGCTACTTACTTTTTACTTTTTACATGAAACACTTTTATCCCAACAGAGTCTGTCCCATTTATTGAGCACCAGCATGTTTAAAGCAAAATATTCTATATGCAAGTTGGTATGTTGAGGATAATTCTACCACCGGTTTGGGAAGTTGATTCCACTGAGAAGTAACCGGCAAGAAACTCAACGGTTACTCCTTTAAACAAGTCCAAGTCCAGTTTCGACGGCCTCGCTGGCGCAGTGGTGCGAGTATGACGAATTGTATTTTCTAATTTGTCTGACTGGTGGGAGGCTTCGGCCGTGGCTAGTTACCCCCCTACCAGCAAAAACGTACCGCCAAACAAAGAGATTTGCGTTCCGGTACGATGCTGTGTAGAAACCGTAAGGGGTATATCGTCTCTTAACAGATTAGCGCGCTTCCATCTTAGACTGTATCATCACTTACCATCAGGTGAGATCACAGTCAAACGCTAATCTGTCAGCAATAAAAAAAAAGTCCAAACATTTATAATGGGATGTTTTTGACAAATGATTTCTGAACCTTCTTCACTCTAAAATATGGCATTACAAGTTAGTTTTTATTTCTTGTATTAAAACTGTTCGTTTCGCTCCTTTTTCTGTGTAAATGAATATTATGACGGATATATTAGATATTGTTTAATATATATTTAAGCTCTTCGAACAGTGCGTGTTGCCGGTGATGACCTACGGCTCCGAAACATGGTCGCTGACTATGGGCCTCATTCGAAAGCTCAGAGTCACTCAGCGTGCGATGGAGAGGGCTATGCTCGGAGATTCTCTACGCGATCAAATCAGAAATGAGGAGATCAGTAGCAGAACCAAAGTCACCGACATAGCCCTACGAATCGCAAACCTGAAGTGGCAATGGGCGGGGCACATAGTCCGTCGGACCCATGGACGTCGGGGCCCGAAGGTGTTAAAGTGGCGACCCCCCACAAGGTGGACCGACGACATAAAGAGGGTCGCCGGGAGCCGCTGGAGCCAGGCGACACAAGACCGGGCCTTGTAGACGTCATTACGTGAGACCTATGTCCAGCAGTGGACGTCCATCGGTTGAAGCGACGACGACGACGACGATTTAATATATATTGCGACGGTGCTGAGAGAATTGATATATGGCAAATACCATGACATCCGATTATTAATTACATTTTAGTTATGTCAATGTCAATATATCTATGAAAGAATCATTACATCTGGTATAATGACATTTGGTATCATGACATTTCGTATCATGACTAACAAACTAATAAATATTGTAATTTATTTTTCAGAAAAAGGGATGGTAAGTCAATAAATAAGTACGTAATAGTCATTGACAGATGCGAAGCAAGTAAGAAGTGAATGAGGTAGGATGACATTGTGAATGCCATTCCTCTCCAGGGCATGATCTTTAGAGATAAGGAGCGTAGGTTTGGCTTTCTCTTGCTTTATTTCTAAGTTTCCTAGGAGTCATTGACAATACCAAGTTAGATTGTGACCACCGACCCTCTGATGCTCCTCTAGGGCTAATTGTTCTCCCAACATCTCCCCTGGGGGTAACAATAAACTGAGTGTTTGTCTTAATTAAACTTTTAACTGACGATTATGAAATGACTCCTAAGTTATTGTATACTTAGTACTTATAACTGCCTCATTGGTCTAGTGGTTAGTATGTTCGACTACAGACATGAGGTTCTGGGTTCGAGTCCCGGGTCGGGCCAATTAAAAAATCAATATTGAGTTTTCTATTAAGATTTTCTCAATATTTGCCCGAAGTTGGGAAGTTGGCGTTGTGATCCACCCCCGTGCATCGGAGAGCACGTTAAGCCGTCGGTCCTGCGCCTGATCTCTCTCCGGTCGTGTCGGATTCCCGTCACATCGGACTATGAGAGTGAAGGAATAGAGAGTGCACTTGTGTACTATGCCTGCCAATCCGCAGTGGAGCAGCGTGGTGGATCTATGCTCTTAAAACCCTCCTCGGAGTGAGGAGGCCTGTGCCCAGCAGTGGGACGTCAATAGGCTGCTACTTATTTATTACTTACTAGTTTATTTATTGAGTAAAGGACTTAAAGGTTGAGAACCATTGTTCTAGAGGATTTTGAGAGTACAGCCGGGCTTTAGTGGGTATTTTAGCAATCCAGATAGTCCCACACTCCCAATCGGATTCTAAAATAAGATCTAGATAGATCCAGCTTGAAAGACAGCTGTGTTTGACACCTTTTGCTGATATTTGGTCCATTTTTCAAATTTAAGTATATAAAAAGACAATCCCGTTGGCAACATAAATGCGAGAAACTAATGACCAGATACAATAGATACCAAAAATAAGGTCAAATGACCAAATCGTGATTTCTCGAAGAGCAATCATAAAAACAAAACTGATAAATTAATGTAAATAAGGTTCCTTTTAATATTATCATAATTACATTGTTACGAAGCAAAAGTTTTTTACAAAAATGGCGCGGACTTAAAATTTCCCACATTTATAGTTTATTTAGAAAAAAAGAGTACAATAATAATGATAATATTTAAAACATCAAATATACGTCAAATCAATAAAAATGTATTTGACATACGCATGTATACTCTTCTGTCAATCGCTGACAGTTATGTCAAACGCCATGAGGTTACATTCAAAAAGTACATACATACATACATAGCATCACGCCTTATTCCCATAGGGGTAGGCAGAGACAACATCCTTCCACTTGCCACGATCCTTGCATATCTCCTTCGCTTCTCTCAATCTCATTAAATCTTTCATACAAGTTCGTCGGTTTAGAGTACTCTTGACCTGGCCGTTATTTAAAATGTCNGGTTACATTAGAAACGTCACTAAGGTGGTTAGGTTTACTTAAGCTTTCTGATGTTCAACGTAACATTGTTAATCTTTTTTTCTCATAAGAACCTTGTTTAAACTATGACAAACAGAACAATAAAAGTATTATCGAAATTAGTCCAGCCGTGCACGCGTGCTACAGGTGTTCAACGGATACAGACGTTTTAGGAAGTACTTGAATCAGATTGCTGGCTGAGAGGAATTCCTGTCGACAGCATACTATACTGTGGCAGTGTGTGGTGATCTCAGTGGTACCTCCTGGTGATGCTGATTGGGGGAAGCCCTGCGATGGGAAAGCATAGTCTGTGCAATGTTCACCAACAAAGCCGGGTGGAGAGCCGTTACTTCCTTTTGCGAAACCGTTATCTTGCTTAAGGAGCCTGAAGCCCCTGCTATCCGCCACAGAAGGCGTGGCTTTGCAGGCTTTCTTCCACATGCTTGAAACTCGATTCGGCTGGTGTATTCTGCCTTGACATAAAGTCGCACACCCCCGACTGATCGAAGTGCATAAAATGCATTTCCCAGCTATAAAATATGGAGTGGTAAATAGCCACGGTCAAAGGTTGTAGTTTTGCAGGTTTCCTCGCGATATTTCTCCTCACCGAATCAATTAAATAGAAATTGGGCTACTTTTTAAAAAGCAAACAGTGGTGCTTGTTTAAGACTCGATCATTGGACAACCTTGCCTAAACCATTTCATTATGCTTTTTTTATTTACTGGTTATAGCTTTTTTAAGGTATTTTATGAGACGAAAATGAAACAAAGGTTTAGGTTTAGGTTTTCTGAGCGTTTTATTAATTTCATAAATCTAGGTTACATCTTTTTGTTGTCATGGCGTTTCCCAACGTGTAAAAGGCTAAAAAAATTAACCAAACCATAAAAATTGTCATTAATGTAGCTGCTGCAATACGTAAGTACCCTGTTATCAATATGTACAATGATAGGATCTCAATCCTGGGAGAAAGAAAGCAGTCTATCTGCTTCTCTCTGTCCGGAGTTACTGGCGCCGTGGACAGTGGAGTAATGTGTGACGTCAGTGGCTTCTCCGGCAAATAAGACCTTCGGGTTCCCGGAGCCATCCAGCAGAGGCTCCGCCAGAGTGGTTCTCGCTTCGGTATACCCAGGAATTAGAAGGTTGTCATACGTGTAGCTGCCGCGAGTGAAAGGGTTGGAATACCAGGACGATCTGTGAAACATAAAGTAAGTAACATCCTAATAACGTCACGTAAAAGGTAAGTTGAAGCACATCAATGTCCTCCTCACTCATAAGAGAGATTTTTAAAGCATAAACCTAACATGCTGCTCTTCTGTGGGATGGCAGGCGTAGTACGCAAGTGTGGTAACACAAGTGCACTCTCACTATTTCGTCACTCTCATAGTGGTATGTTAAGGCAATCCGACACGAGGAGTGAGGTCAAGTACAGGACCGTCCGGTTGCTTTCCGAGCCACGGGGGTGGAGCACACCGCCAACTACACAACAAAGGGGTAACACTAATAATTTATTAGTAGAAAGTTCTTGGGATTCCCAGAACCGCGACCCGAGCCCAGTACCTCATGTCTGTAGTCGAACATGCTGACCACAATACGAATGAAGCATTAGTAACATAGTAACAACCTACTCCTGGGTTTATTCCTCACATTTAGAAAGAAGGTATGCAGATGACCAAGTAATTCTGTTTTAGGATGTAAACAGTGAGAAAGAGAACTCTTTTATTGTACACCACGGCCTTCTTCCAGGTAACCTATGGGCAGAGAGATTTGCTTCAGATACTGGATAAAGGTCTCACCTAAGGATGTCAATAAGGGCTGATGGTCTGGCTACACTGCGCCGTCCGGGCTCCATAGTCCATCGGTTCTACCGACTATGTGCCCCACCCATTGCCACCTCAATTCGTAGGGCTATGGCGGTGACTTTGGTTCTTGGACGGATCTCCTCATTTCTGGTCTTATCGCGTAGAGAAACTCCGAGTATAGCCCTCTCCATCGCCCGCTGCGTGACTTTAAGCTTTCGAATTAGGCCCATAGTCCCATAGATCAGAGCACTGATTGCTGTTACGTAACTTAAACCAAGGAGATTACTAGTATTTGAAAGGGGTAAAACTCACCTAATCATCCCCGTAGGTTCTGTTATGTTGAAAGACTTCCCTAAGAACTGCCTCAGTAACATCATAACCTTCCTCATGACGACGTCTTTTGGTAGTGTCTCTACCTGTAAAATGTTAATCAAAGCAAAGTGGCTCCTTTCGCAAGGAAGCCTGAGATCATTAATAACGGATTACTCCACACTGTGGCCACACCCTGGTAACAGCTATTAAATATTAATATATAAAAGTGGCCTAAGTTACTCCTTCTAACATCGGCTATCTACCAGTGAATTTCTCATCCAAATCAGTCCAGCCGTATCCGCCATTAGCAGACACAAACCTAAACCCATTATTTTTAATCATTCACTCCACTTTATTTGAATAGATATCAGTACTGACCAGTTTAGCAGTATCTCCCGAATACCATATCGTAAGAGTATTACTAGACCCTTTGGGACAGGATATATCCCTCGACTTTATTAGCCACTGATCTTCTTTGTATTTCTCCTGATCCTCTGGAGTCCAGAAGAACGTAAACTGAGAGTCTTCAGGCCACCAGGGCTTCTCGAAAGATAATATAATCTTGTCTAAAACCCCCATTAATAACTTATTTATCGCAACGGCTTTCGCTTCTGGCAGTGGTGGTGTAAAGAGTGTTGTATATCTGAGGAGATAATATAAATTTCTATCAATAAAGATGTGAGGGACAAGCATTGCGAGGGCTTCCGAAAAATGAGTGTGTGAACTAGTACAGGGTAGCAGTGCTATTAATTGTCTGGAAATCGATCAGGCAGCTCTTTTTTTAACAGGGTAATTAAGAGACAGTTGCCAATCATACAATGTTGAACATTGTCCAGATATTCAAGAAGTTTGGGCAGAAACACGTCTTCGCTTTGACAACCGATCACTCTATCCCTTGTAACTAGATTGAATCTAGAAAGAAACTCCATTTCATTAGCAACAACGTACCTTTCCTTAAGCACTCCAACGGACAAGGTGACGATGACATTTCTGGCTGTGTACGAGGAGCCATCTTTACAAACTACCTCCACATTTCCTGATGAGTTTTCCGGCCACTTTATAAGAGTCACCTCCTTGTTCAGCTTGATGTCCAGCGTCGGCCAACCTGGCCCGCTGTTGTACGTGTTCTGGGAATTAATACTACTGCAGAAAGCTTGAAGTCCTAAGTTTCACAGTGATTTGTAAAGATATGCCTCCATAACCTTCGAGACATTGTACAAATACAGCGATATAAATTGGAAATGTTTGGGAACCGATGTTTACTTCTAATGGGCATAAATATTATTTTAAGAGGTTATGATATGTAGCAGTCTATTGACATCCCACTGCTAGGATGCTGTTCTTCCCTCAAAGGATCACACTGCTCTATTGTGGGTTGGCCATACATATCTCAAAATTATTTGATAATGGCTTTCTATTGTTAATGTCGTCGTCGTGTTAACCAATGGACGTCTACTGCTGGACAAAGTTCTCTCTTAATTAATTCCACTGAGACTGATAGTGTGCTGCTTGTATTCAGCGGCTACTGGCGACCCGCCTGATGTCGTTGGGCCACCTGGTGGGGGGTCTGTTGACGCTGTGTTTTCCGTTGCGAGGCCTCCACTCTAGCATCTTTGGGCCCTAACGTCCATCGGTTCTCTGAACTTTGCGCTCTGCCCATTGCCACTTTAGTGCTCCTAAGAATCTTCTCATTTCTGATTTGATCACGTAAAGAAACACCGAGCATAGCCCACTTAATTGCCCGCTGGAGTCTTCTTACGAGATCCATAGTCTTCGGCCATGTCTCGAAACCTTATGTAAAAGTACTTACAAGTAATAGTTCGAAGAATGTTTTGTATCCATTTCGTTGCCAGCTGACAGCCTGAGACCCTCCCAGTGGTTCGAAACTGGATCTCGCACTTTGATCATTCCAGTCATTGGTTCCCAAATAATCGTTAATGACAACATTCATCAATTGAAGAAACTCCTCCAGGAATACTCGATCCTCTAAAACTCCTGGATGATTCTCTTCCAAAAATCCTATTAATCTATATACAGTATAAACTTTATTAAAGGTCTTTACTCGACAGTTCCAAAGAATCAATTATTCGGCAAAGTTTTCAGCAAAACGAATGACGCAATTAAAAAAAAAATAGCATCACCTGTTTGTTATAAATGTCCCGAACTCTCCAGTCCCGTCTGGTACACCGTTTTTGACTAATAAACAATATTCCATGAGCTCCCCAATTAGTTCCTGATCGCTGTTACTCCCATCGGATTTGTACAGTTTAAAATTCATATTTTGTTCAACCACTGGTATGTGGTGTTTGATTGCTTCTTCATAGGACCGGCTGTTGTTGGTCCCATGGATCCTGAAATAAGACAATCTGCTGGCCGAAAACGGTGTTTAAATTATCACATAACCTAAAAAGCATTCCTGGTGCCTTGGTGTAAATCCCCTAAAGTCATAACTTCTCACCATTCAGCTCCTTCCTCGACGATTCCATCTCCAAAAGTAACAGTCTTTACCCTCCCACCGATCCTGCCTTCTGCCTCCAAAGCAAGCACTCTCCTACCAGTTTTAGCCAGAGCAGAGGCAGCTGTGGCGCCAGCAGACCCTAGACCCACAACTATGCTGTCATATTGTGGAGGCCTGTTCGTTCTGTAATGATAATATAACACTGATCCCTGCTGAAAGATACCCGATATCTTCTGTATCAAATTCTGGATTCTGTCAGAAGATCTGCGTTCGACAGTAGGCCATAAACAGTCTGACCACATTAGGTTTTAGATTATCTGGTGCATAAGATCTTAACCTAATGAATTTTTAACCTAAAGCATCCATGAACAGGAGTATTAGAAAAAAGTGATAGGTACAAGCTTGCAATATGACAGCGTGTTATGTGGCAGTTAAACAAAATGGCCTTTTTGTTAAAAACTATTTATTCACTTCACTTTATAATTTAAAATAAAACTAAACAATAACTTAATTACGATTTAAAAGAAACAGAGTAACAATATTAGAACTCAGAGTGTTGGATATAGAATGTGTGTGTAATTGGGAATGAGGGAGTATTTATATAGGACGATGTGGTAGGGATAAGACGTGGAGGGTGTGAGAGGGTGTGAGAGTGTGTGAGAGGGTTGTTAACTTAACTAGCTTGTTTATTGTAACGAACCTTATCTACTAATTGATGTTTACAACGATAATGAGTGAGGATATGGAATGACAATACTGAATGTTACTAAGCTAGGTATTTTATATGTATAGATATGAGTATTATATAACAAGCGTCCATGGCTCACATCAGCTGTTTCATTTGCATCGTGGTTTAATAAAACCACACTGTTTCTTTCCATTAAACAAGTTACGTCCTAATGTAAAGAGGATACTTTATAACCTGGCTTGAGGACGATACGTGAGGACTTTTATTGCAATCTGTTGGAAAGGACTCTCCTATCAATGGAAAAAGTGAGTTCCTCTCAGATAGCTTCGACGAGGAAGTAAATATAGTAGAATTTAGGTATGTTTGTGATGATGAAATAATAGCTTTGTTAATGGGCAATAGGTTAGCGTTTTTCTGTGACTTCGCGTAATGGTGAATGGTTCAGAGCGAGGCCTGTTACCAGGTCTTCAGGCAAATTAGAGACTGCAAATTCCATAATTGATCCTGCTTGGTAAAGAACCCATTTATCCATATTTCACCAGCGATACTGTCAATACGAGTTTTTATTCGCTAGGAAATGCTTTTAAGCTCAAACCCCAACCCAAGGGTTAGGAGTGTGGGACTAAAACCCATTGGAACTCTAAGAGATATAGAAACAGACTTGCAATGGCATATTTTCGGTTGAAGAAGCATTTATCATAAAGGATGTTAATAATTTTGAGGATTATTGAAGCTTAAGCAATGTTTGGCCTTGATTCTTGGGCTCCTCTGGTTCACCCACGATTGAGACACCAGAGAATCATCTTCAGCTTTCGTTCTTGGTTATTTATAATGTGGAGTTAATTGTAAACGTATGTATATATTATTTTAACCTATTAAACTCATTGCGTAATATTATCATAAGATATTGAACGTGTCAGTGTTGTAATTATTATGTAATGGTCCAGTATTGTTTTTGTATGTTGCAATGCCTTTTTTTTATTGGTGACAGGTTAGCGTTTGGTTATGATCACACCTGATAAGTGATGATACAGTCTAGAATGACTGCCTCATTGGTCTAGTGGTTAGTATGTTCGACTATAGACATGAGGTCCTGGGTTCGAGTCCCGGGTCGGGCCAATTCAAAAATCAATATTGAGTTTTCTATTAAGGTTCTCTCAATATTTACCCGAAGTTGGGAAGTTGGCGGTGTGATCCACCCCCGTGCCTCGGAGAGCACGTTAAGCCGTCGGTCCTGCACCTGATCTCTGTCCGGTCGTGTCGGATTCCCGTCACATCGGACTATGAGAGTGATGGAATAGAGAGTGCACTTGTGTACTATGCCTGCCAATCCGCAGGTGGGTATATGCTCTAAAAACCCTGGCTCCTCGGAGTGAGGAGGCTTGTGCCCAGCAGTGGGACGTTAATGGGCTGCTACTTACAATTGATCCGTTAGTTAGTAAAAAAAATATTGTGTGGCCTTACGAAACAACGATGAAAATTATTTTTTTATTTATTTATACCTTGAAAGCTTCGCTGGCGCAGTGGTGTGAGAACTCGCTTTGCTAGAAGAGGTCCCGGGTTCTGTACCTGGCAGAGCGAATTTAGGAAATCAGATATTCTTATTTGGTTTGGACTGGTGAGACTTCGGGCGTGGCTAGTGACCACCTTACCAGCAAAAACGTAACGCCAAGCAAAGATATTTGTGTTCCGGCACGATGCTGTGTAGAAACCATAAGATCGCCTCTTACAGATTAGCTCGCTTCCATCTTAGACTGTATCATCACTTACCATCAGGTAAGATCGCAGTGAAGTGCTAAACTGTCAATAATTTAAAAAAAACGTATTAATTGCTCATGCCAATATGGCGAACTATGAGCAGCCGTCATATTAGCCTTGGCTGCTCTGTTGAACACCTTTCATTTAACTCCCACTTCGCAGCCGGCTAAAACCTGCAATACATAGACGGAAAAATAAATTATAAATAAAAGATTCGGTATAAAAATCATCAATATGTTGACACCCTTAAATTAGCCCCTAAATGTATTCGAAAGTTCAACAAATACACTTCTTAATCCTATGATTAGTTATTATATTAAACCAAAAACTAAATTTTAAAAACCGCTTTTTTATGTGAAACTATAATTAAGCGTTATTAGCGTTATTAGCGTCACGAAAATGTCCAGCGTTTTTTATGCCGATTCGTTTGAAGGTTATGTAGCTTTAATATTAATAAATAACATGTGACATTTTAATTTGCCACTCGTTATTTTTCATAATATATAAAATATATATATTTTTTAAACTTTAAATCCAAAAAAAAATAATTTATTAATAATTTCCAATATTGACAAAAAACACGCGGCATTTTTATTTACAATTCGATATTTCAGATTTCAACGAATTCGTCGTCGCTTCAACCGATGGACGAAAATGATGCCCACAAGATCCGATCTTGTGCCGCCTGGCTCCTGCGGCTACCGGCGATCCTCCTTATATCCACCACGGTCCACCTTGTGGGGGGTCTTCCTACACTGCGTCGTCCGGTGCGGGGTCGCCATTCCAGCACTTTCCGACCCCAACGTCCATCGGTTCGTCGGACTATGTGCCCCGCCCATTGCCACTTCAGGTTCGCGATTCGTAGGGCTATGTCGGTGACTTTGGTTCTGCTACGGATCTCCTCATTTCTGATTTGATCGCGTAGAGAAACTCCGAGCATAGCCCTCTCCATCGCACGCTGAGTGACTCTGAGCTTCCGAATGAGGCCCATAGTCAGCGACCACGTCTCAGAACCGTAGGTCATCACTGGCAACACGCACTGTTCGAAGACTTTAGTCTTCAGGCACTTCAGGCATCATTGACTTGGTGGGACTTTATTTGACAGCTGGTTTTCATTAGATGACCTTATTAATAACAATTTCAATGTTTACTTATTATTTTAAATCGATAATTTAAATATTTTAATTAATAAATTTTCCGTGGACGAGCTAAGCAATAGGCTAGTGGAAACTGTCCATATGGTTGGGATGAAATTTTTTTAAACCCCGTAAATCAAGAGATCCTTAGACCTTACTCTTAATCTCATGGAACAGAGACATGGAATGAGCTTCAACCGGCAGACCAACAGATCTCTAAATCGTGATGTGCATCACTTTAATGCCGAGCGTATAAGATATACCATCGAACGCAATAGAACTGTCGTCAGAGCCAATTGACCTGGCTAAAGACCAGAAACAGCGAACTTATTGCATCTGGACCTGAGATTCTAAAGGAGCTTGAGAGTCTCTATTGATATTTTGGCTAATTATGACGACGTAGACAACTCTCTCAATAAAGTGGTACAATGGTTTGAAGCTAATAATTTATTGCTCAACGCAAATAAAACAAAATGTGTTAAGTTTAGTCTGCCTAATGTTAAACAAATGGAAACCATTGTTAAACTTAAGAATGAGGAACTAGACCTTGTAGACAGTACCGTTTTCTTAGGCATTACGTTAGATAATAAACTACAGTTTGGGCCCCATATAACTGGTCTATCGAACAGGCTCAGGTCTGCGGCTTTCACAGCATTATGTCACGGTATTCTAATTTGGGGTAATGCCGCTGATATAGATGCAATATTTGTGCTGCAGAAAAGGGCCGTTCGTGCGGTTTACAATATGGGTCCAAGAGGGTCGCTAAGAATCAAATTCAAGGCAGTTAACATAAATACATTGACTCTTTTAACAAAAAGAGTGAATGTACGTCATATAACTTACGAAACCGACTCTTTTAATAAAAAGAGTGAATGTACATCATATAACTTACGAAACCAAAACAAACTTGTTATAAATTCTAGTAGGCTGCATAAGATTAACAACTCATTTAAGGGTAACTGTATACGTTTCTATAATAAACTCCCACAAGACGTTCTAAATATGTCAATAAATAAATTCAAAGTCTTTGTTAAAAGAAAGTTGACAGAAAAATCGTATTATAATTTGCAAGAGTAGTTAGACGATAGAAACGCCTGGGAGTGAACGAATTGCTCTAATTTTAATTAAAATATTGTAAACTATATATGATATTGTAATGATGATGGTAACAGAAAAAAAATACCCGACTGAGTTTGTTGTGGGTTCTTTTTGGATCAGGGCGCGAAGGAACCCTCGTAACTTTAGATTTTAAGCCGTTCTTGAATACCATCATCAGACTTATATTAGAATCAGAGTGTGGAAAAAAAATATAATTTGACGATTCAAAAGTGCTGTAATATGCCTACTTGATAAAGATATTTTTGATTTGATTGATTGATTGATCCCCGTGCTAAACTAACCCGACATTAGCCAGCAAAGTACCGAGTGATGATGGAACCACAGCGGAACTCCTGAAGGCGGGTGGAAATCCCATTCTTAAAGTACTACAGCGAATGTTCTATTCCGTCATCCTAGAAGGCACAGAGTCAAACGCATGACATAGGAGCGTGGTAGTTCTGTTCTTCAAGAAAGGTTATTGAAGACCTTATTGAAGAACTATAGACCTGTTGTGCTGCAAAATCATGTCTTATAAACTGTTCTCGAGGTTCTCATTACCAATTGTTTTGCTCGTAAGTTTGACGACCGCCAGCCCCCCGAACAAACTAGATTCCGAAAAGGCTTTAGTAATATAGACCACATCTTTATACTGCGGCAGATTATATAGAAGACCGAGGAGTATAATCGGCGACCTTGCTTTGGCATTCGTGGGCTGTGTTGAGATTTTTGCAGAGGAGCCGAATTGACCACCGGTATATACGTGTTGAAGTGCTTGTACGAAAACACCAACTTGTCAGGACAGGACCAAAGCACAGAGCCTATCGAACTGCAGCGTGGAGTACGACAGGGAGATGCTATCTCCCCAAAGCTCCTAACTGCGGCTTTGGAGGACTTCGTTGGGGGGCAATGGGCGGGGCACATAGTCGGAAGAACTGATGGACGTTGAGGCCGGCGAAGGTGCTGGAATGACGACTTCGTAACGGACAGCTCAGTGTGGGCAGACCCTCACAAGGTGGACCGACGATATAAGGAGGGTCACTGGTAGCCGCTGGAGCCAGGCGGCTACCAGTGACCAGCAGTGGACGTCCATCGGTTCAACCAAGGACGACGAATGTAAATGTCATATAGAAGTATTGTCAGAAGATATTGTTGAGATGAAAGCGATTGCAACTCTTGAGAATGTTCTTAGGGAAAACATACAATATAACCGATCTGTCGTTATAGACGATATTCGTATTTCCCACTAAAAAATAGCGAATAATAGAAACTATGTGACCATGGTATTACGAGGTGTATGTTGTATCGATCTTTTTTGATAAAATGTGTAACATATGCGATAACGGATTTAATTTCGAAGACACATAGTTAGCATGACTTACCATGTCATCTGTTCGTCATGCAAGCATGTTTCACAAGTATCCGTTAAGCCATTTCGTTACAAGTATTAAACTATCACTAGTATTAATCCAGTGGTCGAAATTCGACCGTAATTAATTTAGATTATAAGTTTAAGTCTCCACTGTCACACTGTTAGGTTGCTTCATTAAAAAAATATCGAATGCGAAATAAAATGCTGTCTGCGAGCCCCTTCGTAAGCTCACTCTTGCGAAGAGTTGCCGGTTCAGGATAAATGAAAATGCCACCAGATTCTTCACTCCAACGCTCCGCCGTCTACTTGTCACCAGACGAGTATTTAAGTAAAGGTAAGGTAAGTAGCAGCTTATTAACGTCCCACTGCTGGGCACAGGCCTCCTCGCTCATGTGAGAGAGGGTTTTTAGAGCATAGACCCACCACGCTGCTCCACTGCGGATTGGCAGGCATAGTACACAAGTGCACTCTCTATTCCTTCACTCTCATAGTCCGATGTGA
>JACTOM010000534.1:342953-389259 GCA_015832385.1 Elymnias hypermnestra | reverse complement strand
CGGAAGCTCAGAGTCACTCAGCGTGCGATGGAGAGGGCTATGCTCGGAGTTTCTCTACGTGATCGAATCAGAAATGAAGAGATCCGTAGTAGAACCAGAGTCACCGACATAGTCCTGCGAATCGCGAACCTGAAGTGGCAATGGGCGGGGCACATAGTCCGAAGGACCGATGGACGTTGGGGGCCAAAGGTGCTGGAGTGGCGACCCCGCACCGGACGGCGCAGTGTAGGGAGACCCCCCACAAGGTGGACCGACGACATAAAGAGGGTCGCCGGTAGCCGCTGGAGCCAGGCGGCGCAAGATCGGGCCTTGTGGACGTCATTACGTGAGACCTATGTCCAGCAGTGGACGTCCATCGGTTGAAGCGACGACGACGACGACGAAGTTTTGATTTCGTAATCAAAATAATCTTCACCCACGGATTCCCGCCAAACTCCGTCAAATATTATAGTTGCGATCAGAAATTGATAGTTGTCAATGTCAAATGTCAAAAACAATGATTTTTGAATACGCAATTATTTTTTACTTTTTAGAACAACTTAATATATTTCCTAGGGTTGGTTTTGAAGGTTTATTTTTGTTTAAATTTTTATTTATTTTGTGAATCGGAAGTAATCTAAAAAAAATGTCTACTACACCTAAAAACCGTGGTGCTCAGAAGAGCGAGCACCATTTTAATAAAACAACTTTACAGAGTGAAATTTACATCACTTATACGCAAAAGTGCCCCCCCCNCCCCCCCCCCCTCCTACACCCGGCTACCACCGCTTCACACATAGCACACCTTATAAAGATTGCACTGCAGCATGATGATGATGGCATCCATGGACGAATAACTCAAGATCACTTCAGATTGGTTAGGTTTCGATCATGGGATCCCTGACAAAGTAATGGAACTCTTCAATTCTTAGGAGCAAATTAAAGATACTTAGCAGAATCTGTTATAGGTAATCCAAATATTTGAGTCACGGTATGGTCAAGTGATTGTCGTAGTTAAATATGAAGATCAATGGAACTCCTCAATGGCTTACAGTAAGGGAGCGGTTTATGGGAGAATATCTAAGTGTCTGTAATCAAATGGCAATGAGCTTACGTTTGTTGCTGTATTGCAATCTTTATAAGGTGTGTTATGTGTGAAGCCAAACGGTGGGGGGGGGAGCAACTTTTGCGTATAAGTGATGAGCTCGATTTCCATATAGAAGTCTGGTGATAGCGGGATGGAAAAATAACAGACCTGTACGTATAAGGTTGCGGGTTCGATCCCGGGTGGTAGCGGCAACAATGTAAAATCTCTCATCGACTCCAAATATAATAATAATTGTAATAGTTTGAGAAACTTTCAAGTAGTCCAATATTTTTCAATTCTATTTAATTAGGAAAAGTCTTAAAATTAATGCACCTTTTTAGAGCATATGAAATAGTTTGTATTGAAGGCAGTTCTTTTTAACCGCTTTTTTATGTTTGTCACCTCATATCTCCCGACTGGGTGAATCGAACTTGATGATTTTTCTTATATGAAAGGTGGTGCTCGTCGTAGGGTCCCATTTTTTAAATGCAATTCTGATGATGGCATCCACGAGAAAACCGGATGTCTTAAATTTGCATCAAGCATGTTCGCGACAAATGGACGAATAAATCAAGATCAGGTCAAATGATTTCGATCTCTCTGATCATGGGATCTCTGATAAAGTTACGGAACTCTTCAATTCTTAGGAGCAAATGAACGATACTCGGCAGAATCTTTTATAAGGTCTTCGGATATTTGAGTCACCTGCCGTAACGTCGGTATGGTCAAGTGATTGTCGTAGTTAAATATGAAGATCAATGGATCTCCTCAACGGCTTACAGTAAGGGTGCGATTTATGGATGCGATAATATTATAATCTGGGGGGGGGGGAACTTTTGCGTATTAGTGATGTGCTCGATTACCATACCGACAACCGACCTGTAACGGTGGTACAAATGTAAATTTCACTTTCTAAAATTGTTTCATTTAAAAGGTGCTGTCTCATATGAGCAATATGTTTTTTAGGTGGACACATATTCAAATTTGTTAGTGTACTTCAGATTCACTAAAAATCAAAAAATAAATAGAAATTTGAACCAAAAAAGAACCGCCTTCAAAACAAACTGTTCCAAATATATTAATATGATCTAAAAAGTAAAAAATAATTGCGTATTCTTTTATAGTTTTCTTCGTGTTATATTTGGAGTCGGTCACCCAAGGTACCTGCATATATAGCTATAGGTATGAGCGGCGCCGGAGCTGCCAAGTGGACCCGCGGGACTCACCTACCTTGGCTGACGCCGACACCCAATATAAGAATACGAGGAACTTTACTTTCGTAGAGCATATTAATATATTTGGTACAGTTTGCTTTGAAGACAGTTCTTTTTTTGTTAATTTTTTTTTTATATTTGCACACATTTTAAGCCTTCCCTGGACTTCCACAAATAATTCAGCCGTTCTCGAGTTTTAGCAAGACTGACGAACCGCTATTGATTTTTATATAATTAGATTTGTCAAACTATTAATTTTTGTTTTCTTATTCAGGTGGTCTGGATTTTGTCGCGAACTCTGTTTCTACTACAATCAAGAACACGGCTAAGAGTTTAGTAAGGATCATTTTTTTTTTGTAAAATGTTTCAGCAAAAATCATTGATTGATTAACTCATTACGATTTCAAAGGTTACATACATAGCATCACGCCTCATTCCCATAGGGGTAGGCAGAGACCACGTCCTTCCACATGCCACGATCCTGGCATATCTCCTTCGCTTCTTTCATTCTCATTAAACCTCTCATACAAGTTCGTCGGTTTAGAGTACTCTTGACCTGGCCGTTAGTTAAAATGTCCTGGATTTGGTCCAGGAACGTTCGCCTTGGTCTTCCCCTTCCAACTTTCGCATTCACTCTTGACTAATAAATCATTTTTATCAGTCTCCTTTCATTCATTCTCCCTACATGCCCAAACCATCTAAGCATACCTTTTTCAATTTTAGTCACTACGTCTTCTTTTATACCACAACGTTCTCTTATCACACTATTTCTTACTCCTGCATGCACGGCCAGTCTGGCCCTTTAAGACACCATCTGGCTATTCATAAAGGCGTGCAGAACACCATTTACGACATTCCCTGCATTTACTCTCCTTTCAATATCACTTTCACATCTTCCATCATTTGTAAATTTAGATCCCAAGTATACAAATTCTTTCACCTCTTCCACTTGTTCCCCATCATCTCTTTCAAAGAGCATAACTTTCGTTTTGTTTACATTCACTTTCATTCCTTTCCCTTTCAAAGCTTCATTCATAATATTTAGCATCTCCTGTAGCAACGTTGGCACCAACACTCCAGCATGCACAGCTAGTCTAAATAAACGATTCTGGCATTTAAAAGTATTTTCTTCTTTCAGGTTCCCGCATCCAGTAAGTGAATTGGCGTCATCATAATCTACATAGCCATCTATAAGACGTTTTATCAGTTGATAAATCATACAACCACATTTAAGATGAATTACTCTTTGTAATAAATAAAATAGAAAAAGTCTTTATTACTGTTTCTTTTTAACTCAAATTATAATCTCGACAGGCTTCATCTAATGCTTTCCTTCCGTTCCTTTGCTTTCGGTCCCCCTACTTTCTTCAGGTCGTCTAAAACTGTCGACACAAGCTATATTGCAGCCTAAAAATTAAAAGTGCGTGCGTATAAAGTACCACATATAAAAAGTGTAGGAATTTCATTGTCATTAAAATATTAAAAGTGAAGGAATTCCATTGTCATTAAAATATTAAAAGTGTAGGAATTTCATTGTCATTAAAATATTAAAAGTGTAGTGATTTAATTGTCATTAAAATATTAAAAGTGTAGGAATTCCATTGTCATTATGATATTAAAATTGTAGGAGTTTCATTGTCATTATAATATTAAAAGTGAAGGAATTCCAATGTCATTAAAATATTACAAGTGTAGGAATTCCATTGTCATTAAAATATTAAAAGTGTAGCGATTTAATTGTCATTAAAATATTAATAGTGTAGCAAATTAATTGTCATTAAAATATTAAAAGTGTAGCGATTTAATTGTCATTATAATATTAAAAGTGGAGCGATTTAATTGTCATTAAAATATTAAAAGTGTAGGAATTCCATTGTCATTATGATATTAAAATTGTAGGAGTTTCATTGTCATTATAATATTAAAAGTGAAGGAATTCCAATGTCATTAAAATATTACAAGTGTAGGAATTCCATTGTCATTAAAATATTAAAAGTGGAGCGATTTAATTGTCATTAAAATATTAAAAGTGTAGGAATTTCATTGTCACTAAAATATTAAAAGTGTAGCAATTTAATTGTCATTAAAATATTAAAAGTGTAGCGATTTAATTGTCATTATAATATTAAAAGTGTAGGAATTTCATTGTCATTAAAATATTAAAAGAGTAGGAATTTAATAATCCTTAAAATATTAAAAGTGTAGGAATTTCATTGTGATTAAAATATTAAAAGTGTAGGAATTTCATTGTCATTAAAATATTAAAAGTGTAGCGATTTAATTGTCATTAAAATATTAAAAGTGTAGCGATTTAATTGTCACTAAAATATTAAAAGTGTAGCGATTTAATTGTCATTAAAATATTAATAGTGTAGTAAATTAATTGTCATTAAAATATTAAAAGTGTAGCGATTTAATTGTCATTAAAATATTAAAATTGTATTGTAATTGGAACGATCGCGATAATTCTTTTGTTGTTCCGATTGTTTTAGTCAGGATACAAGGTTGCTTAGAACATCAAAATATTTAGAAAACTCATCCACCATAGCAACTTCATGTTGTGGCTATCTTAAAAAGTTGCACACTTCACCAATTTATAGATTTAAGTTTTTATATTTTAAGACATTAAGTAACTACTGGTGGTCCTTAAATAAATAAATATATAAATAAAACTTTTCTAATGTAACCTCCTTAGTGTTTTGACAATATAAACTCTTCTTCTTCTTCTTCTTTGTTTAGTGGCTTTCAGGTGTGCCAATTAGGCACAGATTATTTTGCCAGTGTCAAGTTTATTGGAGAAGGCACGTAGGAGATTGTACGGTTTTTGTGATGGAAAATCCATTCAACAAATTATGAAGTAGTCGTACTTCATAATTTGTCAAACAGTACTCTCCGCCGCCATGTTTTTCTTATCATATAAATTCTTTCAATGTCACCTTATGGCGTTTGACATAATTGTCAGCGTTGACATCTGTCAATCGTGCTTATTTACGCATATTTACTCTGTGTTTGTGTCTAATACGTGGAAGTGTGTAATGTGGTTTTGTCTTTATTAATTTATGTCTTTCATATTTTTTTTGTTCGCGGCTTTTCCCTTTTGTCTAAAATATAATATATTTCGTGTAACTTAGAGTCTTCTATAAATAATTTAGTTAAAATCATATGGAGAATGTTATTGTCAACCATAGCAATATGTTTTGTTATTTGTACATTTTATTTAACCCTTTTGATTGGAGAATAATGCATAAAAATAGGACGCCAATCATAACATGTACTTTATTACCAATAAAGAGCCGATTAGCGTCGTTTACTTGTCACAATAGTGTCCGCGTGTCAGTCCTTAATACGACATAAGAGAAAGCCATTTTGGCTCAAACTTTCCTGCTGAAAAGGGCTCACAATTATTATTTAGAACTTAGGAGTTCTAAATAGTAATAGTAGGCTATTACTTAATGAAACTGATGAGATAATATGGGATATGCAAGCGGGATTTAGAAGAGGAATGGGATGTACGGATCAGGTCATTCCTTTACGGTGCATAGCTGAAAAATGTTTGGCTAAACACCAAAAAGTTTATTGCGCTTTCGTAGATTTAGAAAAGGCCTATGATCGAGTGGTGAGGAATGAGCTGTGGTCAACGTTATCTACGTATGGGGTGAGCGGTTGTCTGATCCAAGCATTGAAGTCTCTCTATGAGGGTTCTAGTGCCTGTGTCAGAATAAACGGAGCGTACACGGAGTGGTTTCCTGTCGAAAGAGGTGTTCGACAGGGATGTGTTGCGTCACCATGGCTGTTCAACCTTTTCATGGATAAATGTTTGACAGATTTAAAAGAATGTATGTATGGGTTAAGAATGAATGAATTACTCATCAAATGTTTACTCTACGCTGATGATCAAGTAATACTTGCGTCATCCGCTAACGAGCTTCAGGAGATGCTAAATATTATGAATGAAGCTTTGAAAGGGAAAGGAATGAAAGTGAATGTAAACAAAACGAAAGTTATGCTTTTTGAACGAGATGAATCTATGATGAATGGCAATATTTTGATAGATGGGGAACAAGTGGAAGAGGTGAAAGAATTTGTATACTTGGGATCTAAATTTACAAAAGATGGAACATGTGACAGTGATATCGAAAGGAGAGTGAATGCAGGGAATATGGTAAATGGTGCTCTGCATGCTTTTATGAATAGCCAGATGGTGTCTCAAAGGGCTAGACTGGCAGTGCATGCTGGAGTGTTGGTGCCAACACTTATGTATGGTAGTGAAAGTTGGGTATGGCAGAAGAATCACAAAAGTAAAATAAATGCGGTAGAGATGAGAGCGTTGAGAAGCATGAGTGGATTAAAACTGAGTGACAGAGTGAGAAATAGTGTGATAAGAGAACGTTGTGGTATAAAAGAAGACGTAGTGACTAAAATTGAAAAAGGTATGCTTAGATGGTTTGGGCATGTAGAGAGAATGAATGAAAGGAGACTGACAAAAAGGATTTATGAGTCAAGAGTGAATGCGAAAGTTGGAAGGGGAAGACCGAGGCGAACGTTCCTGGACCAAATCCAGGACATTTTAAATAACGGCCAGGTCAAGAGTACTATAAACCGACGAACTTGTATGAAAGGTTTAATGAGAATGAAAGAAGCGAAGGAGATATGAAAGGATCGTGGCAAGTGGAAGGATGTTGTCTCTGCCTACCCCTATGGGAATGAGGTGTGATGCCATGTCTGTATGTATGTATGTTCTCCTACTATAAACTATAAATGTGGGAAATCTCATACGCGTCATTGGTTATGTTGCCTTTAATTAAATAAATTATTATTATTGTTTAAGGTTCAAAAGATAGTTATATAAGTCGCATTAATGCAACGAAAATCCCACAATGGCGATTATTGCGCATGTTAAACAATATTCTGTTCAAATAACACCTGAACAAATGCTTTTATTTATAATAGGGAACAATAGATTTATATTTTCAATACATTATGCAGATGCGTATTATTATTGGGCAAATAGATCACGGGTGCAGGGTTGCCAGGCCATTTATAAATATATTTTCGATCCGAACTGGCGAATTATTTGAATGAGAACCCACACATCTGCGCCACCAGGCCTTTTACACACAGGCAAATTAAACTCGGTTGGGCAGTGTGCAAGAACTTATGCAAGATCTTTTCACCCAATACCCCTCAGTGCCTGAACACCCAAGTCTTTGAACAATGCTGTTGCTGGTTGGTCGCTAATTATGGGCCTCATTCAAGGTCACGCAGCGGACGTTGGAAATTTCGGAGTTTCTGTTTGCGATGAAATCAGAAATTAGCAGATCCGTAGAAAACCAAAGTCACCGACACCGCCCATAGAATCGCTAAGCTTAAGTGGCAATGGGTGGAGCGCGTAGACATAAGGACTGATTGAATTTGGTACCCGAAGGTGCTGGCATGGCGACCCCGCACCGGACTGTGAAGTGTAGGCAGACAGCACCAGGTGGACTGATTATATAAAGAGGGTTGCTGATAGCCGCTGGAGCTAGACGGCGCAGGATCTGACCTTGTGGACATGATTCCGTGAGGCCTTTGTCCAGTGGACGTTCATCGCTTAAGCAAAGCGAAGCGAACAACCTTTTAAAGCCACGGCGCCACTCCAATGCGGATTGGCTCCTATGCTTTTCATGATCTGCAAATCTTCTTCTTCTTTACATTATATCAGTTCAGGAAATCGTTCACAATTTTGCTCGAGATACTGCATCTCATTCACTCCTTCAGGTTTCGCAGCCATGACCTCTTCCTCTTCCAAAATCTCCTCTTAACTTGGATCATAATAAGCTGGAGCAGGCTGTAACGATCGTGGCGCAAGACATGGCCCAAGCGACTTCCCTTTGTAGGTGCCCGTGGTTTGTAGGAGTTGTCCAATCATCCTGATGCGTTGCTGAACTTTCTCATTGTTTCACTGCATTGACAACCCTTATAATAAATTTTATGACAATAAATGTATAATTGACGTAATATTTGTTTTTATTATTCATTATTTTGTATATAAAGCTCCCACAAGTTCATTTAATGCTGTGTTCTCTTCCAGTTGCCCACAATGAAGTACGCAATACTCTTTGTCGTCGTTTTGGTGAGATATTCTACATGTTGTTGTACTATATATTTTTATTTATTTATTTCTGTAATAAAGTGATTTGGATATCCGCTGTATATCTTGCCACAACTATCTTTTTTTACGGCTGACAGGTTAAGTTAAAGAAAGTAAGTAAATTAAGTAAGGCTAAAAGATTTGCGTTCCATTACGATACTGTGTAGACACCGTAAGAGGTAGATTACCCACTTACTCATCGTCCATCTATTGATACTTAGTTCATCCAAGTGTTCTTTTCCCCTGTAAAAAATTCTTATATACATATTATGTTGTAGACCATCTTCAGTGCAATCTTCATGCAGCCATGCGCTGCGCAAGCTGAGATGACTAAAACGAGTAAGTTTTTCAAATTGTAGCTGTTTCCAATTACCTGTTCTTTCTCTGCCCACGTTTCGCACGCGAAAGGCATTCGGAAGACCAACCAAGGCCAATATGGTGGCTACACTGGCTCGCATCAAAGATTCATTTACCTTCTAGTTATACAACTGCGCTATGCTCTGTAGTGAGCTAAGTATAAAGGCTTTTGCCTTCTTCTGTGAGGCTGTTATTTTGCAGCTTGATGAGAGCTGTCGATGCTCCACTCTCTCGCGGAAGGAGGAGGATACCAAATGGCGCAATTTTGTCTTGAACCTTTAAGCTGGATCCATTCGGTGAGCCAGGTTGAAGGCCTGTGCCCTCCTTTTGTGTGGCTATCATCTTGCAGAAGGAGGCATTATAGAGGGATAGTGAGTGGTTCCAGAAGGCGCAGTTTTACCAGTTTGATTCCCTTCCCTAAACCTTTGAGCAGGATTCATTTTGATTTGGGCGTCCACTATTCGGATGAAGACTGTTCTGCTCGGTTTTAATAGACATTTTGGTGTCTTACACTCCTGGATGTCTGTCTGTATACAATATTTGGCGTGCTACTAGCTGCTTTTCTTTTGTTAAAAATGGTAAAATGCTAGACTTCTACTAGAAGAGGCGTGACGCCAAGCAAACAGTTTACATTCCTGTACGATGTGTTGAAATCATAAGACATAAACTGCTTCTTACCAGCTCATCACTTCCATTTTAGACTGTAGCACACAACATCAGGTGAGACCGCTACTAGACGCATTTCTATCTTGTTTAACTGCCTCGGATTCTAGCCCTTTAGAGTACACGAAGGTATTGATAAATATGATCAATTACTAAAGTTAAAAAAATAGTAATTTAGCGTGAATGTTTCCATGCTATTAATATTTATTGGTGTTTTCTTTTCCAGTAACAGATGCTGCTAGCAGTGTTACAAAACCCATTTCAGGAATGATGAAGGGATGGGTAAGGATAATTTGGTTTTTTTTTTAATTCGTATTTATTCCTATAAAGTCTTGCCAACTGGCGCATATTATCTTTTTCAAATTCAAACATTCTTTATTCAAGAACAGCACTAATGAATATTTATCGTGCTTGCCATCTATCATTTCATTAGCGATCAACATCTTTGTAAATCCTATGTGCCTATTTATAGAAGTTAGTAACGTTTTCATGTGTTGTTTGCAGTTTTAGTAAACCTTGCTCAACAAGAGTGCAGCATCGGGACCATCGAAACCTGTACAACATTTGATCTAATTTTATTTCAATTAACCCAAGCCAACTGTTCTGTTTTAAAATGACTTTCAAAAAGCATGCACCAATGATTCACTATGGCCAATTTACTTGAATAAATAAACTATTTAATACAGAACTTGCTTTTCAATATATTGTTCTATATACAATCTTACGAGATTTTTCAATTAGTTTTACTTTAATACATTATTTGATGATATATTGTATATATAATTGGCAAATACGTGAAATATTAATTTGATTGTACAATCAGGCATTGTAAGTTGGTGCAGTTGTTTAATAATCCAGATTACATTAGCGATCAAGTATCTATAGATCAAAGAATTTGAAGAATTTTGAGCAACATTGAGAAAAGTGATTAGATATCTATTTTAACTACTCAATGTGCATTGGTTGAATCCTCTTTATTGGAAGTATACAAGACAATCCCTGGAATAAAATGAAAAAAGAAAAAATGTAAAAAGCACCTGAGGATTATGTTAATGATATGTTAATTTAATATAATTTAGTATCATATAAATATTATATATTTTTGTTAGTTTTAAATTTTTATATTTTTATTTTTATGTCTCAACAATCTATTACCTCCTCTCACCAAGGAAGTGCCAGCAACCAACCCACCACCAATAAATCTGCAGAGTTAGTACAATGTCCACATTGCTCTAATCTACGTTTGTTTAAAGGACAAAGAGGACTAAATATACATTTAGGTAAATCACATAATTTTAATCAGTCATCCCATAATCAAAATTCTCAGTTAGATTTCAATTCATCCACCAATAGTCCTTTGGAATTGCAAAAACCATTTTGGAAGTTTATTTATAAGTTAAAATCATCAGTACCTGTTGTTAAGCGTATTCCAAAGGGTGCCCGAATATGTATTGCCACAAAATTGTCGCAAACTATTAGAAACGTCCTAAAGAAAAATGATTTGTGCAGTTGGGAACAATATTTTACTTTTTCGTATAACATCCTACATGCTAATTCAGACCCAAATAAATCATTAACTCAAAAATTAAAATCAAATTGTTTGGAACCTTTTTCTGTTTTTAATAATTCATTTGGAAAACAAAATTTTAAACATCGTTCAAAACTAAACATTGTAGAGAAAAAAATAAGCGATGGGGACATTAAGGGTGCTGCGGATTTACTTTTTTCAAGTGATGTACTAGCGCCTGATTCCCCCGAAACACTTTCAGCATTAAATTCTAAACACCCCTCTCCTACAGTACCACTTCATCTTCTAAATTTACCTCTAAATTCCTGTTCACCTCTAACAGTCTCTAGCAAAGAGGTTTATGCGGCTTTAATGACATTCAAGCCTGGTTCTGCTGGCGGTTTAGACGGATTGACGCCACAACATTTTAAAGATCTTATTTGTGGTGTTACCGGGGAAGCCGGAAATACCTTATTGCTTGACATTACAAGCCTCATAAACTTAATGCTCTCTGGTAATGTCAATAAAGACGTTACATGTATTTTATACGGTGCTCAACTCTGCGCTCTCCAAAAAAGAGATGGAGGAATTAGGCCTATTGCAGTTGGCAATACAATTAGGCGATTAGCTTCTAAAGTATGTTGTAAAAACGTTTTCTCTAAATTACAAGGAATATTCCAACCCATCCAATTAGGTTTCGGTTCAAAAGGAGGCTGTGAAGCTGCGGTTCATAGTCTTAGAAGTTATTTGCTTAATTGTAAAGATGAAGTAGTACTTAAGGTGGATGTCAAAAATGCTTTCAATTCAGTGGATCGTAAAATCTTTTTATCAGAAATATATAACACTGTTCCAGAAATATATTCATTCCTAAAACAGTCATACAGTACTCCATCTCATTTAGTATTTAATAACAATTTAATAAGTTCAACAGTAGGTTGCCAGCAAGGTGATCCTTTAGGGCCTGCAATTTTCGGCTTAGCAATTCAACCAATTATTTCGAAACTAAATTCAAAATTAAACATTTGGTATCTTGATGATGGAACTTTTGGAGGTGAAGCGACAACAGTTCTTGAAGACTTAAATATTATTATTGATAACTTTAAAACTTTAGGTTTGGAATTAAATTTTAACAAATGTGAATTATACGTCCCAAACACCTTTCCATACATAGAAAGAAAAAAAGTTATTGATAAATTTAATGAGTTAGCTCCAAATATCAAAATTATAGACATAGAATCGCTACGCCTATTAGGTGCACCAGTTTTAGAAGACTCTATTCCTTCTTTTTTAGAAGATCAAATTTCAAAATTCATAAACATTTTTGATAACCTTAGCAAAATTAATGTACATATGGCATATCACATTATTCGGTTTTGTTTATTTGTTCCAAAATTTACTTATTTTTTGAGATGCTGCCCTATCTGGAAATTTCTAAATCACCTCAATTTAATAGACTCGTCCATTCAAGACATACTCATCAAAACGCTAAATTGTTCATTAACTGAACAGTCTTGGCGCCAAGCTTCTTTGCCAATACGGTTTGGAGGTATTGGCATAAGAAAAGTTTCATCAGTTGCACTTCCGGCTTTTTTGTCATCTGTTCATAGCACAAAATCTTTATTCGAAAAAATTACACACTCTTTGGATTTATCACAAAATGAAATTCCGTATTGTACAGAAGCCAAAGCAGCTTGGGTGGATGCATGTCCAGGTGAATCCCTTCCTGTTTCTTTGGCTTCACAAAGGCTGTGGGACGAGCCGCTCTGTAAACTTGAATATAACCGACTTCTAAACGAGTCTAAGAATCCTACAGAGCGTGCTCGTCTTCTTGCTGTTTCGACTAGGGAATCAGGTTTTTGGTTGCAAGCTCTTCCATCGCCTAATTTAGGAACGTTATTAGACAACAATTCTTTTTGTATTAGTATAGGTTTACGTTTAGGTTTGCCATTAGTTCATCCTCATTGCTGTCCTTGCGGAGTCCAAGTCGACCGCTTAGGACACCATGGTCTATCTTGTCAGCGCAGTGCCGGTCGCCTTTCAAGACATGCAGCTTTGAATGATATTATTCGTAGAGCTCTTGCCACTGCTAACGTACCGGCTCAATTAGAGCCGAACGGTGTTGTACGTAGCGATGGCAAGAGACCTGACGGAATTACTTTAATTCCATGGAAGAATGGAAGGTGCCTGGTATGGGATGCGACTTGTGTTGATACCATGGCGCCTTCACATTTAAAATTATCTTCATCGTTGCCTGGTATTGTGGCGACTGACGCCGAAATTAAAAAATTGCAGAAATATGGATCTATTACACAAGATCACATATTTCTGCCATTTGGCGTGGAAACTATGGGACCGTGGGGCTCTGAAGCCAAAATATTTTTTAAACATCTTTCTAAGCGGTTACTGGATTCCACAAGTGACCTCAAAGCTGGCGCTTACCTCGGGCAAAGGATCAGCTTAGCTATCCAAAGAGGTAATGTTGCCAGTATTTTAGGAACACACCCTATGGACAGCAATTTGGATGCGGCTTATTATTTGATTTAATTTGTTATTTTTTTATATTCTTGTATGTACTGATGTTATTAGTTTTTATTAAAACTTCTTGAAATAAAGTGAAGCATTAAAATATCTTACGCTCACATAATACCTAAATCCACCTTATTGTAAAATAAAGTTTGAATCTAGTGAAATTCACACATTTTAAACCAAGGTTTTTAAACTTTTTCTTATCATGAATTGAGCAATTGCACGCAACCGCAGTTTGTTTGCGGACTGACATTAATTTTTTTTATTTATTTATTATTGTTGAAAGGTACTCATCCCAGTTTACAATTTAAATTTACAAGTATATATAGTGTAACACAAATAACAAAACAAACACAGCACAAGAACAGAGAACAAATACAGGAACAATAAAACCTAAATTAAATTTAATAATAACAATAAATTTTAAATTAAAATTACAATGAAAAATATGAAACAAAATTCAAATAAAATAAAATTAGTAAATAATAATGGTAAATAAATCAAAGGGTATGTCATTTTCGTGATTGTACAAATTTAAATGCTGTTTACTTTTTATTTTTGTCATGATACACGGCAAGCCAATCGAAGAATTAGAATGGAATTCTTCGGGCACTCCGAACACACATTGAGGATAGCATTCCGAGATTTACGAATGCGAGTCCAAAATGCTAAACCAGATCGCTCGCTAGTTTACCGCAGATCTAAAGTTTTCGGAACATTTATGTCATTCACCGCATTTTTTGACGTTAGGTTGGCTTTGAAATCAACCATCAAGCACGGGGGCCGCTGAATTACTACTCTTGGCCTAATAAACAAAGACCCGAAATAAATCCACCCTGTGAAGTAAGTATACTTTAGACCATGGTTCAGCAAAACGGGACTGTATGCGGTATGTTACTGCAGTGCAGCCCCCAAGCATAAAAATTACAGCAACGTTATGTTTGTTTAAAAAGCAAAACTTTGTTTTATCTAAAAAAATGTTTATTAGACAAAATGGTTATAACA
Source organism: Elymnias hypermnestra (assembly GCA_015832385.1). Taxonomy (NCBI): domain Eukaryota; kingdom Metazoa; phylum Arthropoda; class Insecta; order Lepidoptera; family Nymphalidae; genus Elymnias; species Elymnias hypermnestra. Next base: position 374,791 of record JACTOM010000534.1, on the reverse strand, counting down.
TTTGTAGTCCTTCTATAATAAAACGTTTCATTTAAAAAATCAATATGATAGCGGTGTAAATTTGCGAATTAGTAATATCACTCCCCAACAATAAAGGTGATGCTTAACAAATTACTAACTATAGACCTATCAGTTACACCAAATGCCACCCCTATATATGGCTTTTGTGGACTACTCAAAGGCTTTTGACTCGATTTCGCATAAAGCCTTCTGGACAGCGCTAGCCGACCATGGTGTCAACAAAGATTATATAGACATCCATAAAGAGCTCTACCAAAATGGTACATCCAGTATACGTATAGACTCAGTCGGACCACCTTTCAAGTTAGAACGGGGGGTAAGACAAGGGAACCCGCTCTCTTCTAAATTGTGTAAAGCCCTAATGGAGAACATGTTCAAAACCTTAGATTGGACCAAAATTGGTTTAAAATTACTGGGTTGCTACCTCTCCCGTTTAAGATTTGCCGATGAATTTGTGCTAATTTCGGAGAGCGCACCTGAGTTACAATATATGTTAGAAACATTAAACTTTAACAGCAAATAGATTGGCTTACAAATTAATGAAGAAAAAACAAAAATTATGACCAACTCAAAATTCTATGATATATATCTCGGCTCATTAAATCTTCAAAATGACAATAATGCATATATTTATACCCTCTAAATTCCTTTGAGAGCTCATTAAATTAAAAAGAAAACATTATGTCTGGATGTCTTAAAACCTCGACATTTTCGCCATATTGATAAAAAAAAAGCAAACGAAACGTCAGCGTTGTCAGAATTTGTCAAATCTGACGTTATCAATTTTGTTTTAATTTCATTATTTTTGTTACATTGCGTATTTAATTTTACTTTTCGTTCAGATTTTAGCGTTCATCCGACACTGGTATAGATAAAACAACTACATGACGATAAAACACAGTATTTACAATAAAACTGCTGTTAGTTAAAAAGTTTGGCGCTCTTTGCATTAGAACTTCGCTCTATCTGACTCGATGTAGACAACCATTATAAATATGACGAAACCGTCGGAAAAACCAAAAAACTACTGCAAAATTTGCACTAAAACGATAGCTGGAAACTCTTATAAATTCAAAGCGCACCTCTTCAGCCACAACGCTACAAAACCACGGCACAAATGCGAGTTTTGTTCGAAGCAGTTCTTTCGACTTGACGCTTATACTACACATATTAACTCGCACCTCGGTAAGCCTAAAATGAAGTACATTTGTGACTATTGTGATCGAGCATTTGTTAGTAAAATTAATTTGATTGCTCACTTAAAAAAAATCCACGACGATGGCTTGGACTCAAACCATGATAAATATGTTTGCAACATATGCGATGTGACATACTGTGAGCAACGCCTTCTCGACCACCATATACGTAGACTGCATTTCAATGTTGACTCATATAAAGAACCTTTATATATAAACAGGCAGGTTAACGAAAGTTGGATTGAGAAAGTTGGAAATGGAAATGCTTGTGTACGCATGACAAAAGTTAATGATAACTTAATTATGATAAAGAGTTTGAAAATGGAATACGAGATAGCCGAAGAAGTTAAAACTGTTCCATCTGACTATATGTTTACACTTACTGACCAGTACGCTAAAGTCATATGTGATTATTGTCAAAAGCAAATGTTGAAAAAAAGCCTTAGATCCCATATACGTGAAGTCCATATGGATCTAAGGAGGCATACATGTGCTGAGTGTAAGTTCAGCTTTGCTCGAAGGTACCAGCTTGTTAATCACAAGTGCGGTAAGGCAAGGCGCTGCAAAAAGAAGAAAGTAGTGTTGTCGAAAGAAGTATAATTTCAAGTAATTAATTCATTTTGTGCCCACCTTTTTGCAATTTGCAAAATTAAGTTATATAAGAATTTAATAGACTAATTACCATGTTTAGGTGTATGTAGTGAAAGTTGTGTTGCAGGACTAGTGTGAATATAAAAATTGTCTTCCAAAGTATTGTTAAGTAGGTGATTTATTGAAAATTGACTGATGATTAATTTACTGTATTGATTCAAGCAAAGGTTATGTTCTCTCTTATATAAAATAATGAATTTTAATGTAACGCAAGTATGCTTTCACATCTAAATCACTGAGCCAATTTTCATGAAATTTCCTAGAGAGATTAGACCTTGAGAAAGGCTTAATGGGACTGAGTTAATATATGTAAAAGATAAAAATTGAATCTATATAATAACCACATGCAAGATCTTTTTGCAAAGTATATGGTCACTATAAAGTGAAATGTACTAATACAACATTCATCTCATTACAGCAATTGTTTACGTTGCTTTTCATAGGGTATTTAAACATACTTTTATCATCATACATATTAATTACTTCAAGATGTCTACATGCAAACTGGTCAAGATGTGTTATAATCACCTTGTACAAACCAATAAAAAAAATAACTCATTTAGCTTCTTGCCTGTATCTTCAAAACAGAATCAACTTTCCAAACCAGTGATGGATTTTTACCAACAACTAATCACCAATCTAAGCTGCTTACTGATTAAAGTTGAAAATTTATTTTGGTACAATATATATACACACTTGTAGTTTATATAGAAAGAGAGTGCACAATAATAATATATTTTTTTAACTACACATTAAAAATACATTAAATCAATATAAAACATTACAAACACTATATATAAAAGATGTCCAGGATATTGACTCATCACAATAACTCTGGAACCATAAGGCTTAGAGACTTATAATTTGGTAGGAATATTCCTTTTGCCGAGTAGAGGTCAGCTAAGAACAGATTTCATGAAATTCCACCCACAAGGAGGGTTACTGGGGTGTTAATTGAACAAATTCAAATATTACACATTTACAAACTAAATCTTTTATGGGATGTAAAACTTAGTCAGAATTTTTTTTTGTCACATTGTGGAAACTATGCAAAGTAAATTTTCTGGAATTCCTCTCTCAAAGGGCATGTTTCTTATTTGTAAAACGATTTGCTTAAATTAATGAAAATGCTACCAAAAAAACATTCCACGCAGACGCAGGTTCAGCTAGTATATTGTATATATGCATATTTGTCAATGGCTGACAATTATGTCAACCGCCATAAAGTTATACTTAAAAAGCACTAAGGAGGTTACGTTACAAAAGTTTCCATGGTGGTTTTATATTGGTGATGTGTTCTTTAAATTCCTGATGTTCCAGGCAATGTCAATTTTTTTTTCAAATTTTATAAGCTTCATTTAAAAAAGAAATATAAACTAATGTTGAGGCTGTGATTTAAGAAGTATAGTCTTATATGCTGTGAATATCTTTTGTGTATGTATTTTCAATAGGTAACTATTGAAATATTGATATTTATGTATATAATATATATTATATGTAGATATATCATTAACAAATATATAGTTAGAAACAAAAATTTCTTTATATATATATTATATTTAATTCTGCCATATTATTTATTTTAGTCTACTTCTTAACATTATAAAGTTGTCTGGAAAGGATTGCTTGTAGAAATAAGACTGTCTTTGCACACTATAATTATAGTAATAAGTATCTTAGTTTATATGTCTTTTTATTTTTATCTCATGTGCAATATAGTGTTTCCTCTTGCTCTCTCTCTCTCTCTCTCTATAGTCTTTGACTCTAGAATTTTATTAATGTTCAAATTTATAAATTAAAATTAATGATGGTCGAATTTCGAACCCTTAACCACTCTTTTCACCACTAGTTTATATAATAACTCAGCCAATCGAATAGCACTCCTATCACCGGTTCAGAAAATTGATGACCAAGAAGAAACTGTCAAATAACTCAGTAGCTATTGTTCTGAACTGAGTTTATTACAAGTTACATGCTATTGGAACTATGTAGAAACATTGTTATCTTTAAATGATCTTTAACATTACATTATGTTTTGTGTATAAGAATATTTATTAGATATTTCCTAATATTGTGTATATGCCATTTATATTCCCAATGAAGCAGTTTATTACGAATTTTTTTGAGAGAAATCCAAAACTGATTATGATTTTTGGTTAAAAATATGTATGCTCAGACCGGCAAGTTGTTTCTGACTGACTTAATTGGTGGTATAAGCATTTTTTTTCTAGAACTATGCTTTTGTTTTATTTACTAAAACAACTATTTACTATGTGCCTTTATATTATTAAGACAAAGCCTTTTCTATTTGGTTATATTATGACTTATTATGGACAATATTAGTGAAAAACTACTATTTACTATGTGCCTTTATAATACTAAGATGAAGCCTTTTCTATATATGTATATTATAACTTATTGTGGATTATATAAGTGAAAAACTACTATTTACTATGTGCCTTTATATTGTTAAGACAAAGCCTTTTCTATTTAGTTATATTATGACTTATTATGGACTATATTAGTGAAAAACTACTATTTACTATGTGCCTTTATAATACTAAGTTGAAGCCTTTTCTATATATGTATATTATAACTTATTGTGGATTATATAAGTGAAAAACTACTATTTACTATGTGCCTTTATATTATTAAGACAAAGCCTTTTCTATTTTTATATATTGTAACATTAATATATACAATTTCTAGCTGATGTTAGCAACTTTGTATATGAATAAATATATTTGTCAAACTCAATATGTTTAGAGCTTTTCACCCGCGTAACTCCCGATCCCGTGGAAATATGGGTAAATGCGTTAATAATCCATCTAAACAATTCTTCATTATACCAAAACACATAAGATTTATTGAAAATCAGATCAGATGTATACAATGAGCTCAGTCACATACAGAACAATTATATGCTTATAAAGATTTATTAAAATGATCCAAGGTGAAATCTAATTTAATTTGATTTAGCTTTATTTAATATAGAAACCTAATTTTAGATTTATCTTCGTTTAGTAGCTTATTTTGATTTAATCTGGAAATGTTAATTTAATTTCATCTTAATGTGATTTCATCTAGCAACACAATTTAATTTCCTTTAGTAATTTAATTTAATTGAACCTAAAAACTTTATTTGATTTATGTTATATTCATCTAGTAACTTAATTTGATTTTATTTAACTTGAATTAATCAGGAAAAACTGTTTGATTTAATTACATTTTAGAACTTAATTTGATTTCAACTGGTAACTTAATTTGGCTTAATCTGGAAACTTTATCTGATTTTAGTTAATTTCATCTAGTAAATTGGATTTCGTCTAATAACTTAATTTGGTTTCACCTATTTACTTAATGTGATTTCATCTAGTAACGTAATTTGACTTCCTCTAATAACTTAAGTTAATTAAACCTAGAAATGTTATTTGATTTATGTTAATTTCATCTAGTAACTTAATATGATTTTATCCAGTAACGTAAATTGATTTCCTCTAGTAACTTAATTTATTTGAAACTGAAAGCGTTATTTGATTTTTGTTAGTAACTTTATTTTATCTAGTAACTTAATTTGAGTTAATCAAGAAAATCTGTTTGATCTAAGTTAATTTCATTTTGTAAGTTAATTTTATTTCATCTAATAACTTAATTTGGTTTCACCTAGTTTCTTAATGTGAGTTCATCTGGTAACGTAATTTGATTTCCTCTAGTAACTTAATTTATTTGAAACTGAAAGCGTTATTTGATTTATGTTAGTAACTTTATTTTATTTTATCTAGTAACTTAATTTGGGTTAATCAAGAAATCTGTTTGATTTAAGTTAATTTCATTTTGTAAGTTAATTTTATTTCATCTAATAACTTAATTTGGTTTCACCTAGTTTCTTAATTTATTTGAAACTGAAAACGTTATTTGATTTATGTTAATTTCATCTAGTAATTTTATTTTATCTAGTAACTTAATTTGAGTTAATCAAGAAAATCTGTTTGATCTAAGTTAATTTCATTTTGTAAGTTAATTTTATTTCATCTAATAACTTAATTTGGTTTCACCTAGTTTCTTAATGTGAGTTCATCTGGTAACGTAATTTGATTTCCTCTAGTAACTTAATTTATTTGAAACTGAAAGCGTTATTTGATTTTTGTTAGTAACTTTATTTTATCTAGTAACTTAATTTGAGTTAATCAAGAAAATCTGTTTGATCTAAGTTAATTTCATTTTGTAAGTTAATTTTATTTCATCTAATAACTTAATTTGGTTTCACCTAGTTTCTTAATTTATTTGAAACTGAAAACGTTATTTGATTTATGTTAATTTCATCTAGTAATTTTATTTTATCTAGTAACTTAATTTGAGTTAATCAAGAAAATCTGTTTGATCTAAGTTAATTTCATTTTGTAAGTTAATTTTATTTCATCTAATAACTTAATTTGGTTTCACCTAGTTTCTTAATTTATTTGAAACTGAAAACGTTATTTGATTTATGTTAATTTCATCTAGTAATTTTATTTTATCTAGTAACTTAATTTGAGTTAATCAAGAAAATCTGTTTGATCTAAGTTAATTTCATTTTGTAAGTTAATTTTATTTCATCTAATAACTTAATTTGGTTTCACCTAGTTTCTTAATTTATTTGAAACTGAAAACGTTATTTGATTTATGTTAATTTCATCTAGTAATTTTATTTTATCTAGTAACTTAATTTGAGTTAATCAAGAAAATCTGTTTGATCTAAGTTAATTTCATTTTGTAAGTTAATTTTATTTCATCTAATAACTTAATTTGGTTTCACCTAGTTTCTTAATTTATTTGAAACTGAAAACGTTATTTGATTTATGTTAATTTCATCTAGTAATTTTATTTTATCTAGTAACTTAATTTGAGTTAATCAAGAAAATCTGTTTGATCTAAGTTAATTTCATTTTGTAAGTTAATTTTATTTCATCTAATAACTTAATTTGGTTTCACCTAGTTTCTTAATTTATTTGAAACTGAAAACGTTATTTGATTTATGTTAATTTCATCTAGTAATTTTATTTTATCTAGTAACTTAATTTGAGTTAATCAAGAAAATCTGTTTGATCTAAGTTAATTTCATTTTGTAAGTTAATTTTATTTCATCTAATAACTTAATTTGGTTTCACCTAGTTTCTTAATTTATTTGAAACTGAAAACGTTATTTGATTTATGTTAATTTCATCTAGTAATTTTATTTTATCTAGTAACTTAATTTGAGTTAATCAAGAAAATCTGTTTGATCTAAGTTAATTTCATTTTGTAAGTTAATTTTATTTCATCTAATAACTTAATTTGGTTTCACCTAGTTTCTTAATTTATTTGAAACTGAAAACGTTATTTGATTTATGTTAATTTCATCTAGTAATTTTATTTTATCTAGTAACTTAATTTGAGTTAATCAAGAAAATCTGTTTGATCTAAGTTAATTTCATTTTGTAAGTTAATTTTATTTCATCTAATAACTTAATTTGGTTTCACCTAGTTTCTTAATTTATTTGAAACTGAAAACGTTATTTGATTTATGTTAATTTCATCTAGTAATTTTATTTTATCTAGTAACTTAATTTGAGTTAATCAAGAAAATCTGTTTGATCTAAGTTAATTTCATTTTGTAAGTTAATTTTATTTCATCTAATAACTTAATTTGGTTTCACCTAGTTTCTTAATTTATTTGAAACTGAAAACGTTATTTGATTTATGTTAATTTCATCTAGTAATTTTATTTTATCTAGTAACTTAATTTGAGTTAATCAAGAAAATCTGTTTGATCTAAGTTAATTTCATTTTGTAAGTTAATTTTATTTCATCTAATAACTTAATTTGGTTTCACCTAGTTTCTTAATTTATTTGAAACTGAAAACGTTATTTGATTTATGTTAATTTCATCTAGTAATTTTATTTTATCTAGTAACTTAATTTGAGTTAATCAAGAAAATCTGTTTGATCTAAGTTAATTTCATTTTGTAAGTTAATTTTATTTCATCTAATAACTTAATTTGGTTTCACCTAGTTTCTTAATTTATTTGAAACTGAAAACGTTATTTGATTTATGTTAATTTCATCTAGTAATTTTATTTTATCTAGTAACTTAATTTGAGTTAATCAAGAAAATCTGTTTGATCTAAGTTAATTTCATTTTGTAAGTTAATTTTATTTCATCTAATAACTTAATTTGGTTTCACCTAGTTTCTTAATTTATTTGAAACTGAAAACGTTATTTGATTTATGTTAATTTCATCTAGTAATTTTATTTTATCTAGTAACTTAATTTGAGTTAATCAAGAAAATCTGTTTGATCTAAGTTAATTTCATTTTGTAAGTTAATTTTATTTCATCTAATAACTTAATTTGGTTTCACCTAGTTTCTTAATTTATTTGAAACTGAAAACGTTATTTGATTTATGTTAATTTCATCTAGTAATTTTATTTTATCTAGTAACTTAATTTGAGTTAATCAAGAAAATCTGTTTGATCTAAGTTAATTTCATTTTGTAAGTTAATTTTATTTCATCTAATAACTTAATTTGGTTTCACCTAGTTTCTTAATTTATTTGAAACTGAAAACGTTATTTGATTTATGTTAATTTCATCTAGTAATTTTATTTTATCTAGTAACTTAATTTGAGTTAATCAAGAAAATCTGTTTGATCTAAGTTAATTTCATTTTGTAAGTTAATTTTATTTCATCTAATAACTTAATTTGGTTTCACCTAGTTTCTTAATTTATTTGAAACTGAAAACGTTATTTGATTTATGTTAATTTCATCTAGTAATTTTATTTTATCTAGTAACTTAATTTGAGTTAATCAAGAAAATCTGTTTGATCTAAGTTAATTTCATTTTGTAAGTTAATTTTATTTCATCTAATAACTTAATTTGGTTTCACCTAGTTTCTTAATTTATTTGAAACTGAAAACGTTATTTGATTTATGTTAATTTCATCTAGTAATTTTATTTTATCTAGTAACTTAATTTGAGTTAATCAAGAAAATCTGTTTGATCTAAGTTAATTTCATTTTGTAAGTTAATTTTATTTCATCTAATAACTTAATTTGGTTTCACCTAGTTTCTTAATTTATTTGAAACTGAAAACGTTATTTGATTTATGTTAATTTCATCTAGTAATTTTATTTTATCTAGTAACTTAATTTGAGTTAATCAAGAAAATCTGTTTGATCTAAGTTAATTTCATTTTGTAAGTTAATTTTATTTCATCTAATAACTTAATTTGGTTTCACCTAGTTTCTTAATTTATTTGAAACTGAAAACGTTATTTGATTTATGTTAATTTCATCTAGTAATTTTATTTTATCTAGTAACTTAATTTGAGTTAATCAAGAAAATCTGTTTGATCTAAGTTAATTTCATTTTGTAAGTTAATTTTATTTCATCTAATAACTTAATTTGGTTTCACCTAGTTTCTTAATTTATTTGAAACTGAAAACGTTATTTGATTTATGTTAATTTCATCTAGTAATTTTATTTTATCTAGTAACTTAATTTGAGTTAATCAAGAAAATCTGTTTGATCTAAGTTAATTTCATTTTGTAAGTTAATTTTATTTCATCTAATAACTTAATTTGGTTTCACCTAGTTTCTTAATTTATTTGAAACTGAAAACGTTATTTGATTTATGTTAATTTCATCTAGTAATTTTATTTTATCTAGTAACTTAATTTGAGTTAATCAAGAAAATCTGTTTGATCTAAGTTAATTTCATTTTGTAAGTTAATTTTATTTCATCTAATAACTTAATTTGGTTTCACCTAGTTTCTTAATTTATTTGAAACTGAAAACGTTATTTGATTTATGTTAATTTCATCTAGTAATTTTATTTTATCTAGTAACTTAATTTGAGTTAATCAAGAAAATCTGTTTGATCTAAGTTAATTTCATTTTGTAAGTTAATTTTATTTCATCTAATAACTTAATTTGGTTTCACCTAGTTTCTTAATTTATTTGAAACTGAAAACGTTATTTGATTTATGTTAATTTCATCTAGTAATTTTATTTTATCTAGTAACTTAATTTGAGTTAATCAAGAAAATCTGTTTGATCTAAGTTAATTTCATTTTGTAAGTTAATTTTATTTCATCTAATAACTTAATTTGGTTTCACCTAGTTTCTTAATTTATTTGAAACTGAAAACGTTATTTGATTTATGTTAATTTCATCTAGTAATTTTATTTTATCTAGTAACTTAATTTGAGTTAATCAAGAAAATCTGTTTGATCTAAGTTAATTTCATTTTGTAAGTTAATTTTATTTCATCTAATAACTTAATTTGGTTTCACCTAGTTTCTTAATTTATTTGAAACTGAAAACGTTATTTGATTTATGTTAATTTCATCTAGTAATTTTATTTTATCTAGTAACTTAATTTGAGTTAATCAAGAAAATCTGTTTGATCTAAGTTAATTTCATTTTGTAAGTTAATTTTATTTCATCTAATAACTTAATTTGGTTTCACCTAGTTTCTTAATTTATTTGAAACTGAAAACGTTATTTGATTTATGTTAATTTCATCTAGTAATTTTATTTTATCTAGTAACTTAATTTGAGTTAATCAAGAAAATCTGTTTGATCTAAGTTAATTTCATTTTGTAAGTTAATTTTATTTCATCTAATAACTTAATTTGGTTTCACCTAGTTTCTTAATTTATTTGAAACTGAAAACGTTATTTGATTTATGTTAATTTCATCTAGTAATTTTATTTTATCTAGTAACTTAATTTGAGTTAATCAAGAAAATCTGTTTGATCTAAGTTAATTTCATTTTGTAAGTTAATTTTATTTCATCTAATAACTTAATTTGGTTTCACCTAGTTTCTTAATTTATTTGAAACTGAAAACGTTATTTGATTTATGTTAATTTCATCTAGTAATTTTATTTTATCTAGTAACTTAATTTGAGTTAATCAAGAAAATCTGTTTGATCTAAGTTAATTTCATTTTGTAAGTTAATTTTATTTCATCTAATAACTTAATTTGGTTTCACCTAGTTTCTTAATTTATTTGAAACTGAAAACGTTATTTGATTTATGTTAATTTCATCTAGTAATTTTATTTTATCTAGTAACTTAATTTGAGTTAATCAAGAAAATCTGTTTGATCTAAGTTAATTTCATTTTGTAAGTTAATTTTATTTCATCTAATAACTTAATTTGGTTTCACCTAGTTTCTTAATTTATTTGAAACTGAAAACGTTATTTGATTTATGTTAATTTCATCTAGTAATTTTATTTTATCTAGTAACTTAATTTGAGTTAANTAATTTGATTTCATCTAGTAACTTAATTTGGTTTCATCTAGTCACTTAATTGGATTTCATCTAGTCACTTAATTGGATTTCATCTATTAACTTAATTTGGTTGTATCTAGTAGCGTGAATGGATTTCATCAAGTTACTTCATTTGGTTTCATCTAGTAACGTAATTTGATTTCATCTAGTAACTTAATTTGGTTTCATCTAGTAACGTAATTTGATTTCATCTAGTAACTTAATTTGTTTTCATCTAGTAACGTGATGTGATTTCATCTAGTAACATAATTTGGTTTCATCTAGTAACGTGATGTGATTTCATCTAGTAACGTAATTTGGTTTCATCCAGTAACGTGATGTGATTTCATGTAGTAACTTAATTTGGTTTCATCTAGTAACGTAATTTGGTTTCATCCAGTAACGTGATGTGATTTCATGTAGTAACTTAATTTGGTTTCATCCAGTAACGTGATGTGATTTCATCTAGTAACATAATTTGGTTTCATCTAGTAACTTAATTTATTTGAAACTGAGAGCGTTATTTGATTTATGATAATTGCATCTAGTAATTTTATTTTATTTTATCTAGTAACTTAATTTGAGTTAATCAAGAAAAACTGTTTGATTTAAGTTAATTTCATTTTGTAAGTTATTTTTATTTCATCTAATAACTTAATTTGGTTTCACCTAGTTTCTTAATGTGACTTCATCTAGTAACGTAATTTGATTTCCTCTAGTAACTTAATTTATTTGTAACTGAAAACGTTATTTGATTTATGATAGTTGCATCTAGTAACTTTATTTTATTTTGTCTAGTAACTTAATTTGAGTTAAACAAGAAAAACTGTTTGATTTAAGTTAATTTCATTTTGTAAGTTATTTTTATTTCATGTAATAACTTAATTTGATTTCATCTAGTAAGGTAATTGGATTGAATAAAAATAAAAACGAAAGTGCAAAATGCAAAACTTACTTCTATATTATTAGAGAAGATATTTATTTGCTACACTTTATTGTTACATGTATACACGACATTCGACACTCCGGAGTTCGACTCGGGATACATTATTTTATCTAGATTTGTCGACGCCGATGGACGTCCACCGCTGGACATAGGTCTCACGTAATGACGTCCACAAGGCCCGATCTTGCGCCGCCTGACTCCAGCGGTTACCAGCTACCCTCCAGTACCTTCGGGTCCCAACCTCTGTCGGTCCGCTATGTGCCCCGCCCATTGCCACTTCAGCTTCGCGATTCGTAGGACTATGTCGGTTCTGCTACGGATCTCCTCATTTCTGATTTGATCACGTAGAGAAACTCCGAGCATAGCCCTCTCCATCGCACGCTGAGTGAATCTGAGCTTCCGCATGAGGCCCATAGTCGCCATCCACGTTTCAGAACCTTAGTTCATCACTGGCAACACGCACTGTTCGAAGACTTTGGTCTTCAGACACTAAGGGATATCAGATGAAAATATGTGGCGTAGCTTCCCGAACGCTGCCCAACCGAGTTGGATTCGGCGGTTAACCTTCTCAAAATTGGATCTACCTAGCTGGACTGGAGTTCTCAACGATGACTGGGTGTGGCGGTACATGGATATTAGGCATCATTTTCATCTTGTCCATGTTCATTTTCAGGCCCACCTGTTGAGAAACTCGTCTGAGGTCACCGAGCATTGTATTGAGATCTTCGAGAGTCTCTGCCATGTATGTATGTACACCTTTTATAATATTGTAGAACATTATTTGTTCTATTCTAGCTTTTTTTATATCGATCCAGTTGTTTTTATTTGAAAATGTTACAGACATACATACGCATATACTGATATACAAAAACACAAATGTTTCCTCTATAGATATTAATAGTCTTTCTCGTAATCGCTTTGTATGTCATATTTTTCCTGTAGTCTTTTGCAATCGGATTTTTTCCGACTATCTTTGGCCTTGATCGATTTTTTTTTATATTTATTAACATAAATGGGCTTTGGGAGTTTTACATATCTTAGTACTTCTATGTAATTATTATTGGATTTATTTTTTTCGCCGGGCAACACTGTGGGCATAGATAATGAATCTTCGCGTTTATTTTTTTTAAACAAATCCAAACGGAATGGCTGCTCGCCTTTTACAATAAGGTTTTTTATCGGATCGATTCTGCCGCAGTCATCTGTACACACGTAGTTCCTGTTGCCGATTGTCATGACTCTCGAATAAAATATATGATTGGTGGAGTTAATTATCCTGAATGTTATAGAATTTGGTGAAAACTAAAACAAAAATACATTTGATTAATTTTATAAGTAAAAAGATAAGTGGCTGCCTATTAAAGAACCACTGCTATATTACTATGCCTCCTCACTAATAGGAGAGAGGGTTTGAGCGTTGGCATACCCCCGAATTACTCGTATTGTGGTCGTACCTGACGGTAAGATGGAAGTGCGCTAATCAGGTAAGAGGCAATTTACCTCTTTTGCTTTCTACACAGCATCGTACACAATCTCTTTGCTTAGCGGTACGTCTTTGCTGGTAAGGTGGACCAGTCCAGACTCAGACATCTAAACTAATATTAAAAGTGGAAACATTTATGTTTCTCTATGTATGTTTGTTACGATATCACACAAAAACCACTGTACCGATTTAAAAAATGTTTTCACTATTAGAAAACTCCATTTTCACTGAGCGACTTAGGCTGTTTTACTTTCTCAAAAAAAATAGGGATCCCTAAGAAAACTGCAATAATGTAACTGAAGGTGCGAACGAAAAAATGTTCTATAATAATCAAACCATATAATTCATATATACTATTAAATGCATTTATTAACGACCATTTCAATACCTGTATACTACTATTTAAATAATTAAAATAGGACATTACATTTAAAAGATATAACGAATTAAAAAATCTCAATTTAAAGAAAATAATGAATCCCAATTCGAACTCCAGAGTATCAAATGTTGTATATGGAAGTTCTGAGGCAATAAAGTGCAAATGAATCTCTTCTCTAATATTATAGAAGAAAGTTTTGCATTTTTAATTCATGTTTTTATTTTCACAGTTTGTTATAATCAAGCTAAACATTACTGGAAGTTTTTAAAAACTAAATGAAATAAAACTTTTTTAACATGTAACAATAATAAATCTATTGTTCGCGACTTTTCTCTTTCGTATAAAAGATTATTATATTTTATTAAATTAGTCTATTATAAATATTAGTTAAATCGTATAAGAAATGTTTTGTTGACTATATTATATACAAGTATACATTTGTTTTTAATACAATAAAGTTGTTTGTGCAATTAATGTAAACTCTGTGATTGGCCAATAATAGAACGCCAATCATAAGATGTACTTATTCACAAACAAAGAGCCAACTAGCGTCGTTTGCTTGTCACAATAGTGTGCGCGTGTCAGTCGTAAAAATGACATAATAGAAGGGCAATTCGGCGTAAACTTTCCTGCTGTTCAACAGTTCAATCGTACAGTATAGCTTCGTCTGGCGACAAGTAGACGGCGGGGCGTTGGGTGAAGAATCTGGTGGCATTATTTATTGATCCTGAGCTGTCGAAGTAAACTTTCCACTGCCACGATATCGATATATACGCGGGTGACACCGCGGGGCAGTGCTAGTTAAAAATAATTCCTTAAATTTTCTTAATCGGGAATCAAACTTAAGACCAAAGTGAATGCAATATATTTGACTAAAGTTTCTCACATCGCAAGCTTGTGCGTATGAAACTGCTTCAGTGGCACAAGTTAGCTGGCAAGTATTTGTTTCATTTAAGTAATAATAGTAAGTACTACCCTCAAATTTGTCTAAATCTTTGGTGAAGGGCTTGGGCTAGTTACCACCCTTCCAGTAAGGATGTGCCACCGAATATAAGTTGCGTTAAAGCTATAAAGTGCGAGAGAACTGTGTAGTTAGTCTATGATTAGATCGCAGTTTCGGCGCGAGGGGGGGGGGGGATTAACGCTACAATGGGTGGTAAATAAACCATGTGAGTAACAATATTGGATATGTGATAATTAATTGAATTACCGGAATAATAACTGACGTGAGAGGACATTACATAAATGAACATGGATAAGACGAAAATTATGTCCCATATCCATGTACCTCAGCTCTCGAAATTGTTGACGAGTACACATACCTGGGACACATAGTCCAGCTAGATAGGTCCAATTTCGAGGAGGAGGTCTAACCGCCGAATTCAACTCGATTGGGCAGCGTTCGGGAAACTACGCCAGATATTTTCGTACGACTCCTCAATGCTTGAAGACAAAGCTCTTCGAACAGAGCGTGTTGCCAGTGATGATCTACGGTTCTGAGGCGTGGTCGGGGCACATAGTCCGAAGGACCGATAGACGTTGGGGGCCCAAGGTCTTGGAGTGGCGATCCCGCACTGGACGGCGCAGTGTAGGCAGACCCCCCACAAGGTGGACTCATGATATAAAGAGGGTCGGTGGTAGCCAGGCGGCGCAAGATCGGGCCTTGTGGACGTCATTACGCGAGACCTATGTCCAGCAGTGGACGTCCATCGGTAGAAGCGACGACGACGAAATTACAAAGACATTGATATGGTTATGATAAAGCAAGTGATGTTAGCCTGAGTTTTTACAGTGCTCTTCTCAGTGAAGGGCACGTAGGAACCCTCGTAACTTTAGATTTTAAGTCGTTAGTTAATATCAACATTCAAAATACTGTAAAAGCCTATTCAAGTATTTTAGAATTTCATATGAATGTGCCATATACATCACTAAATCCTTTACTTACTGTATACAAGGTTGAAATTTCACAATAATCCTGCCCTTGACATATGGTTGGCTTGCTGTCATTATATCCAGTGAAGTTTTTTGTAATCCGCCATTTTGTTTTTATAGGGTTGTCGCACACTTCCTGTAAAGCTCTTATTGTCATTGTCGATGGACAAAAGCTGTGTGGACTCCTAAATTGTGTATAATTCACAACACATATTTCTAGCACAGTTTTTAATGAAAATATTTCGTATGGACACGGCGGTGACTTTTCCTGAATGACCTAGAAATATTTTTTAAATTTTATTGATCTATAACCTCACACTAACATATTACGCTTTGAGACCATAGTAAAAAATGTGGTCTAAACTTTACTGGAACAAAAAGAATTCTTAATGAATAAAATGCTACTTTGACGCCCAAATATCCCGTCAATAGCCATAAATATTAAAATTGCGATCGGAAATTGTTGGTTGTCAATGACAAATGTCAAAAAAGAGTATTATAATAAAATTAAACTCGATTTTTAAACGACACACGTATTTTAAGCATAGTGTTTTTTTTTTTTAAATAGATCATAAATAATCCTTACATAAATTTTGACTGGAGGGATGCTGGTGTGGACTAATGCTTTGAAAGGAAACAACATTCCTTATGTTAATATCAAAAGATACATAGTTTAACTTTGCCTTCGTTACAAGACATGGAAAAAGGATTAGACAGAACAAATTGGATCGTCATACGAAAGGGTATAGTCAGTCTAATCTTAAAATATAAATACATGCTACCGCGAATTTATTTGGAAACTTTTCGAGAGGAACAATTCCCTTGTACATAATTGTTGCGTTACTTTAACCGTTTTCTTAGCGCATGCAACGGCAGCTCTCAAAATGAATACATGTTATCTGTTTTTGCAACTTTTTCATTGATGCCCCTCTCCTATTGGTCGTGATGTGATGATATTTAGCCTGTAACGTCTATTGATAAATGGGCTATCTAACACTGGAACAATTTATCATTTTGAAGCAGTAGTGCCTCAGATTCCAGTGTTTAACTAAATAAATTCTTAGCATTGTGATATGTAATTTCGTTGAAGGAGGCAATGGAGTGAGAACGGGAAGCTGCAGCAAATGCCGCTCCCATTCGAAGAAGGAGGTTGGGTGGCAGGAGGAGCCTTTACGGACGCCTCTTGTTTCCTCCTTGAACATCCTCAGCGGTTTCATCCGGGAGTGTCAGAATGAATGCACGAGGGAGCCTCTGACACCCCCAACTCAGGGTGAAGAGGGTATTGCAGAGTTTTAGTAGGTATTCTGGTCTTGCCGGCGAGTCCCACACTCCCAGCCTCGTGGCATGGGTGCGTAAATGCATATCCCAGCTGAAAAAGGTGTGTAACTTTAAAACTATCACGAAAATATCTATAGTTAGTCCATTTGGACAGCTGAACGCATCTATTCTGTCGCAGCTCTTAATCAGGTTGAGGTTATTATCCTTATGTTATCAGCGAATTCTGGCTTATTTCGGACACATTATGAGGCGGATAGACAGTAATTTGGAAAACTGATAATACTGGGCAACACGGACGTAAAACATGATGGTCTGATCAGCTGAGCGATACCATACTACGTTCTTTAAAAGCATGGACCGGTTCGAGATTAGGATCCTATCACTACCACTATCTTAAGGCATGAAGTAAGTTGTGTTATATTTTATTTTAGGTGTTACTCACCCAATATCCACCGCTACAACACTCTCCATCAGCGGTATTCTGCGTGTTTTGACATCTGTAACAAACTGTTGTATTGTCTCCTGATTCTGCTTGAACTACCCTCCATGTACGCCAAAAGAAGTCCCTTTTATAAACATATGTCATGTCCTGCATGCCCAACATATTTCGAAACGATTTTTCTATTTGGACAATTTTTGAATCGTTCCTTTGAAAATGTAAAATACCATCGACAAAAACCGTTTTATTTGAATTCATTTTATCGAACAATTCAATTTTATGTACTTGCTCCTTGATCTGCTTCTTCTTATTGTGAAACTTTGTGCGTAAATTAATTCTATTGCTATATAAATCGTTATCGTAATCTGGTAATTGGTTAAAATTATTAGTGTTAATTACACATATTAAATAACTAATTATGATTAGACTAGCTATCGTCATGGCTTGTGAATAATGATTAGATATTGACCGATCGTTTATAGCCTTTTCTTTCAATTTCTGAGATAAAAAAAACTATGAGCGAATTGTCAACAAACAAGTCGTTAAGAGTTTTTTAAACGTTGATTTTATTTCTGAACAATTGCTTTTTAAAATGGCACACTAAACTGTACTGTTCCAAATGTAGCAAAATAAATTTATTACAATTTCTTTTAAAATTACATATCAATTTACCCGGTAGGCGTTATCTCGTCTAAATTTGAAAAAGTTCAAAATTATCTTTACATTGGACCGAGGAATTAAAATTGTATTGTAAGGACTGTCAAGAAATGGATACTGAACTTATTCTGTTGTGGTTTTTTCTCAGAACAGAAAAGAATACGAAGGATCATTATTGAATGAATGGAAAATTTAGAGGACCAAAAACAAGTTCAAAATTTTAGCAGATTTTTCAAATGGCTGTGTCTTTTATAAAAATGGTCGTATCGGAGTGAAATAAAAAGCAATTTGAAGCTTGAAGTTTCTAATTTTGGCATGTTGCAATATTTTTTATTCAAAGGAACCCGTAACGGGGATTCCCGCTTCGTTGCGGGCGATGTGTCACAGTCCTTACTTAGCATAACAAATTGTTTGTTCCTTTAGCTATCCGATCTTGTAAATGAATTTCGGATGGTGGTGATAGATATGTAGCTACAATACTAAATTGTATCCTACGATTGTGTTATCCTACGTTTTTTTTTATGGCCACGGTATGGATGCGATTTTAAAGACGTATTCACATGATTCACTTGTTAAAATAAAATCAGGTGGTATTGACACATTTAGTGACGCTATTTCATGTTAGTTCAAGAGAGATACAAACAATTTTAATTACATTTATAAATTCTATAATACTATTATTAGAGATCACCATTATCATATTTGTTAAATTACAATTAAAATAGGATACGGTTTGTCATTTGACTATTTTGAGATGTTAGAATAGACAAGGCTTGTGATTGGAGGATTTCTAAATGTAGAAATTAAAGCCAACTCGCTATTGGGTCATCGTACATTTGATAAATAATTACAATTAGACATATTATTATTATGATAATAATAAATAATTAAGCCTTGATTTCCACTTTTATATGAATCCATCTTAACTTAGAAAATTAAATAATAATTTAGTTTTTCATTTGTCAACATATGTTACTCTTCTATTCTATTTAAGTTATAAGCATGATAATTAAAACGACCATGAATTGACAAATATGAAAAAGTGTGATTCCTAATACTATAAGTAAGTAGCTCTGAAGAGAACTTTTTAAGTGAAGCATAAAAATGTGTTAAAAAAACTCGAAATATTCAATGTCGCTTGCGTCCACTGCGTAAGGTAATAGTTAGTTCATAATGGTGCACACCCTTCTCCCGCACTGCCCCTCTCCCGTCGAGTTAGAAAGACATTTTAAGGCAAATTTTTTTACACCTTCGGTTGGTTTTGATAGGAATTTCTAAAGATTTCTATAGTAATCCAGTACTAAATATAGCCTATGTTACTCAGTGATAATGTAGCTTTCTAATGAAAAAAGAATTATTAAAATCGGTCCAATACTTTTTGACTTTATTCGTTACATACAAAAATACAATCTTTCCTCTTTATAATATTAGTGTAGATAATATAATGTCTTTTAAAGTGGGGTTGCCCTCATTTGGGCAAAAAGACCTACTCCATTGTTTCCGGTCTTGTCATTCGTTCATTATGACTACAGTCAACTCACTGAGAAACATCTTATAAATGTTAAATATGATAAGTATCAAAAGTATTTCCAGGGAAACGCTCTGATTGGTCGATGGCTGTATTTGGCTACTATCAGTAAGTAGCAGCCTATTAACGTCCCACTGCTGGGCACAGGCCTCTTCACTCATATGAGAGAGGGTTTTTAGAGCATGGACCCACCACGCTTCTCCACTGTGGATTGGCAGGCACAGTACACAAGGGCACTCTCTATTCCTGTTTTCTCATAGTCCGATGTGATGGGAATACGACACGACCGAAGAGAGATCAGGAGCAGGGGGTAGAGCATAGTCATCTCCACAACACAGGGCAAATATTTAGAAAACGTTAGTAAAAAATTCAATATCGATTTTTTAATTGGCTCGACCCGGGACTCGAACCCAGGTCTTCATGTCTGTACTCGAACATGCTAACCACTAGGCCAATGAGGCAGTTCTGGCTATCATTATGAAGCTATAAAAAGCTCTGTATCTTGGAAGTTAGGGGCTCTCAGTTTTATCAACGTTGTTTACTATTGTATTTCTCAATTAATGTGTTTTAATACATTCTATTTAAGGCACTGGAAGAATAAAGTGTGGGATATAATAATGAAGAAACAGAATAACATTAATTATCCTATCAAATTTGTTAGCGACTTTAAAACTATAATATTTTTAAGTTATTTCATTATTTGGCTTTTAAAGTAGGTGTAATATTGTTTATTGTATAATATGCAATAATAAGTATATTAGAGGAAGTGTGAAAGAAGCGCCAGTGACGGAGAAGTTAAGGAGTAGAAGGTTATCCTGGCATGTCATGAGAAGGGAGGATGTATGCAAGAGGGCCCTAAATATGATGGTAAGCGTCAGGGCCAAAAAAAGTGTGGATTAATTGTGTGTAAAAGGATATGTGTGTAAGGGGTGTGAATGTAGAAATGACAGCGGATAGAGTGAAGTGACGGAAGGAAAAATTCTGTGCCGACCCCACCTAGTGGGTTATGGGCAAGAAAATGATGATACAATATTACTTTTATGACCTAGATTCTTATTATTATATGAACAAATTATCCCATATTGGCACGGAATCGAAACCTATGGAGATAACACCGCTGGGAGCAGCTAGTTTTTTAAATAATAATTTAGGTAATTTGTTTCGCATTTACGTTTGTTATGTATGGTTTAAGACATTTATTTTCCATAAAGAATACAATATTTACTTACATGGAAACTTAAGGCTAATACATATTAAAATTAGTGCACTTTAGAAGCTATTTATGTAAACAATCATTACTACATAAAAACGAAATTATTAGTTTTTAGGAGTGAACACTCACAGGTATTATTAGTATTACAAAAACAAGGTTAGTGTAAAGTATTGATGCTACGTAACTATATATGACAAATATTTGTAAGTTTTTAGTGAGAGCTATTTAAAGGTAAAATTTTAATAATTTTTTTTAATATAAAATACAACAGCATTGGGAAATTTACTATATGTATTTACCTTTTTCCTATTACCTATGTTCATTAATTTGTTTTCTGGTATATGTTGTCTGCTGGTCTCCTCATCGCACTTAATCCAAATTTCACTTATAATTATGACATGTAGGATAGATTGGAAAGACCGCCATAAATGTTTTCATCAAGTTTGTATCTATGGTTTGTCTATGTCACGTCACTTTCATTGATCTATCATTCATTCATCCATAGACCATAGATCACAAACATAAATACCACGTACAATATATACTGTCCAGTATCCAACAAGTAATCAGTGTTCATTCATCAATCACTTCGGTCAACGGGACGTATTGATTTGTGCGACAAAAATTAATAATCCACTGTGGAAATTCCCACAACTTGTTCAACAAACGTTATAAAATTATTCCTCTGTGAAATGTACGATTAACGATTATATTAAGTGCAATACACGATTAATTTGGGACGTCCAATCTTTGTTGTCCATTGTCACCTGCCACAACGGTAAGTATAAAATAAAACGTTTACATATTTCGTGTGTTTCTTAAAATAATTATGACGCTAATTGCTTAAATATTAGCTGTACTCTTCTGTTATGATATATTATTTCAATCAACAGTTTTCTTATAAATAATGTAATCAAAACGCGTTGTTTCTTTGTTAAGAAATTTTACGATATGTTTTTTTTATTTTTTAACGCCTTTGTTTCTTTAAATGCATTGGTCATCTATATATTTATGTGAAGACAAACCATAATACGTATTGTTATGGTTTTTGTATGTATTTAATACTAAAAAGAAAATCTGATAGCTTAATGATGAAGCACTATGATATTCCAATTGTTAGACACATCGATTCTTGTTTAAATCAAGAATCCGAGTTGTGGACAGTCACCAATAAGTTTTCTTTGTAAAACTTACATGCCTAATTGTTTTTCATATTATAAATGCCAAGGGAAAACATTGTAAGGATATTGCATATCCTAGGAGCATTTCAATAGTATTTGTAGATGCATTGTAGGTTGGTGTTCTAAAAAACCTTGTTTTCCATGAGTGTGGAGCCCTGTGCCAATTGATGTGATGTTAATAGCTTGCTACTCATACAACCAACAACATAAACATGTAATAAAAAAAACCTTTCAGTACAAACTTCAGCAAAGCGAAATAAATTTAATATAATTGAAAAAACTGTATTAACATCAAGTGTTGTCTACTACAACTTGGGACCACTTGGAAAATTAACAGTTTTAAGGAGTCCAATCTTCCAGCATTTCAATCGCTCAAGATTTTAAATAAGTAAATTATCCAATTAAATAACCGATAACAATACACTGACACTTCCCAAAACACAATTGACAATCTTATTTTACAATTTATGTTTGTACTTGATTCTAGCTGCTTATTAACTTATTTACTCAAGTCAATGTTATACTATGTAATCTACAAAAATATATTATTCAAAAGAGTGACTATTGTCTTCTTTGTTAATTTCTTTTCAGTAGAATTAACTTTCTTAACTGGTGGTAGGGTTGTTACCAAAGGACAGAGTAATGATTAATCAAAAGAGCTACCTGAGCTTTAATAAAGAATAATTTGACTGTAATCTCAACTGACTGTGTAACGATATATCAGTATAGTCCAGGATGGTAACATGCTAATCTTTTAAGATGTAATATACCTCTTATTAACATATGAGATTACATTATTTTTGCTTGATGGTATATCTTTGCTAGTAAGGCTGCATTTTGCATTAGCCAAAGCTTTCCTCCCGATAATCAGACCCAGGGCCTCTGCGAGTGATGTGAGTACTTGCACCATTACACCAACTAGGTGAAAAGATTTTCACAGCTTTCCCAACACCTAGTATTATAATTATATACATAAATTCACTTTGTCAGTATTCGCTTTGCTAGTATAGGACCTGGATTCAAGCCCCAGTAGGATGAATGTATAAAATTGCGTTTTCTAAGTTGTCTGAATTTAGATTGATGGAAAGCTTCGGCTGTGACCAGTTACTACCTCAACAGCATAGTTGTACCGCAAAGCATTGAGATCTCTTTATTCCGTGTCACCTATAATCCAGGTATTTTTAAGTCAGGGTGAATAGGCACCTCCTATGCTGTGTCTACACTTAACATCAGGTGTGACTAGCCGAGTGCATGCCTATTGTAAATAAAAAAAAATTATGTTCTGATTGCTGTGTAAAAACCATTACAGATGAATTGTTACAAGATTAGTGTGCTTCCTTTTTAGGTTGTATCATCAGGTGTGATCACTCAGCAATAAAAATAAATTCTATATCCATTTCCCTTTTTTTTTATCATATATAAAGATAAGGTTAATTTCTTTTTTGGCCTGAATTAATAAATCTATTATTTATAAGTTATAAATCTATAAATTTTTATTAACAATATAAACCTTTCTATATAAAGATACCAGTGGATTATTATTTCTCTTTCATAGATTTCGTTACATTGTTATTTTGGGCATGACCTATTTGTTCCTTTATATGTTTATTTCCTACTGTGGAAATCCCTTGGCTTGTTCAACAAACATACATTTATTCCTCTGAGAATTATACATATAACAAGTGTATTATATGATGATTTTATATTAGATTATATGGATACATAAAATGTTATTCAATATATATTGCAATGGTACTTTGAGAAAAGATATTTCTCTGAATTTTTTTCTTAAGGAAACGCGAGATCCTAATTGATTTATTGGATTTGATTGCATCCCCTTCAAGCCTATCTCCTTTATCAGTCTCTAGACTATTTGTGTACCACATTTCATTTAAATCGGTTCCGTATATTTGTTGTGAAAGTGCGACAGACAAACAGACGGATATAGTTCCTTTCGGCTTTATTATATTTTTATATTATATATATATATATAAAGTATTAGTATAACTGCCTCATTGGTCTAGTGGTTAGTATGTTCGACTACAGACATGAGGTCCTGGGTTGGAGTCCAGGGTCGGGCCAATTCAAAAACCAATATTGAGTTTTCTATTAAGATATTCTCAATATTTGCCCGAAGTTGGGAAGTTGGCGGTATCCAGGTATCTATTGACTCTTCACGATATCTCTGGAACCATAAGGCGTAGAGACTTGAAATTTGGTATGAATGTTCTTTTTGACGAGTAGAGGTCAGCTAACAACGGATTTCTAGAAATTCCATCTGCAATGGGGGTTGCGGGGGTGTTACCTATTGAGTCATTCAGTCATCACGATATCTTTGGAACCATACGGTGTAGAGACTTGAAACTTGGTAGGAATAATCCTTTTGCCGAGTAGAGGTTAGTACTCGGCAACAATTTCGAGAGCTGAGTTCTCAATGATAACTGGGTGTGGCGGTAGATGGTTATTAGACATCATTTTCGTCTTATCCATGTTCATTTTCAGGCTCACCTGTTGAGAAACTCTGCTGAAGAAATCGAGCATTGTATTGAGATCTTCGTGATCTCAATACATTTTCTCGAAGATCTCTAATGGAATCTATCAAAAGCAAATTAAGGAAATTCCATCCTCAAAGTAAAACAATTTGGCTAAATTAATGAAAAAGTTACCAAAAAAAAACATTCCAGGCAGATGAAGTCGCGTGTTCAGCTAGTGTTATATAAACCTTTGCTTAAATTTGTGGGCTTAAAAGAAAAAACACATCACAATTACATTTTGACTAACAACAGTGATAATATTCTGTGTTTAAAAAGATTACGGCCTGTATTATTATTTCCCTAATCATTTTTAGAGTAAACACTGTTTATAAGCGACCTTGGTAGACTACGCATGTATTTTTTCATTATACCTTTAGATTTATATGTCGTAGTTGACCATGGTTTGCTTTGGAAAACATTATTAAATTACCAGCTGTAAAATTAACAAAATCACGTAGAGCATCAGAAATTTTAAGAAAACTTAATCACCATAGTGACCTTTCTAATGTAACCTCCTTGGTATTTTGACAATACAAACTCTTTTAAAGTAACCTCTTTGTCGTTTAAGGAATGAGCTGTGGTCAACGTTATCTACGTATGGGGTGAGAGGTAATCTGATTCAAGCATTGAAGTCTCTCTATGAGGGTTCTAGTGTTTGTGCCAGAATAAACGAAAGGGGTGTTCGCCAGGGATGTGTTGTGTCACCATGGCTGTTCAACCTATCTATGGATAATTGTTTGTCAGATTTAAAAGAAAGTATGTATGGGTTAAGAAATAATGAATTACTCATCAAATGTTTACTCTACGCTGATGATCAAGTAATACTTGCGTCATCCGCTAATGAGATACAGGAGATGGTAAATATTATGAATGAAGCTTTGAAAGGGAAAGGAATGAAAGTGAATGTAAACAAAACGAAAGTTATGCTTTTTGAACGAGATGAATCTATGATGAATGGCAATATTTTGATAGATGGGGAACAAGTGGAAGAGGTGAAAGAATTTGTATGCTTGGGATCTAATTTTACAAAAGATGGAACATGTGAAAGTGTTATTGAAAGAAAAGTGAATGCAGGGAATATAGTAAATGGTGCTCTGTACGCCTTTATGAATAGTTAGATGGTGTCTCAAAAGGCCAGATTGGCTGTACATGCAGGAGTGTTGGTGTCAATAAATGTTGGATTGAAACTGAGTGACAGAGTAAGAAATGGTGTGATAAGAGAAAGTTGTGGTATACAAGAAGACGTAGTGACCAAAATTGAGAAAGGTATGCTTAGACGGTTTGGGCACGTAGAGAGAATGAATGAAAGGAGACTGACAAAAAGGATTTGTAAGTCAAGAGTGAATGCGAAAGTTGGAAGGGGAAGATCAAGGCGAACGTTGCGGGATCATTTTAAATAAGGACCAGGTCAAGAGTACTCTAAACCGACGAACTTGTATGAAAGGTGTAATCGTGGCAAGTGGAAGGACGTTGTCTCTGTCTACCCCGAAGGGAATGAGGCGTGATGCTATGTATGTATGTAACCTTTTTGGGGTTTGACATAAGTGTCACTGATTGACAGACATATGCGTGTTTGTGTAAAATTAAGGTTTTTATAATTAAGGTGACCAACTATCCTCATTTACTGAGTTTTGTCCTTTTTTTTCGCAAACCGTACTCTTTTCAAATCATGTACTCTGAAAGTACTCATTTGTATATATTGACCATTCTAAATAGTAAACTTGAATGGAAAAAAGTTTCTTCAACGAATTTATAATGCAGGAAGTAAAAGTTGTTGTTATTAATGACAATTTTCTCTTTAAAACAATTCATAGAGTAAATTTATAATTAAATGACAAAAGATGAGTAGAAATCTTTCGAAGTTTTAGAGTAGAACATATCTCTCTCATGAATTCCCATTTAATAGAAGACATAATGTTTATGTATCTATATATATATATCTGTGTATGTAATTTTCCTCAAGGCTGTCTGGAAGAAATCGCTTCAAAGCGATAAGACCGCCTATTGTGCTACACGAATTGATTAATTGTAAGTTTCCTTTTTATTTTTTCTAATGTGTTGTAATAAAGTGTTAAAATTAATAGAAATTTCCTTATGTTGTCCAGGCACTAATGCTACTGTTGAAAGGATAATTTATTAGGGAATGACTTGGAGCAGTGAGAAGTCGCAACATTCTGTAAAAACATTATCTGTTGTCTTAACAGTCAAATTTAATATCAATAAAATTTATTTACTATCCTCATTTAGCAAAATAAATACCCTCCGAAGAAATATTTGTACACGCGTTAGATGTTATACTACTTTGGCGTAAGAAGAGAAAAATTTTTATAAAATTGAAATGCAGTATCTTCGAAATCTTAACCATAAATCCACGCCGTGGTTTTTTTCGCTCGTCAAATCAAATCCATCCATCATTCGTTCACTCGATGCAAGGCGAAGGCCAAAGATTCCAAAATAATCAAAGTAAACTAACTTTCATTGGATATAAATAGTTTATAATCTGTTTTCTATAGTCGAGTCTAAGAGTTATAATTTTAATAAGAATGTCACGATGATATTTTACTGTAAACTAAAATGTGGACGATGGCTAACTTCAGGGTGTCGGTTTTTTCGTGACGGTGTGCGCGGACATCGTAGAAATTTACTCTCATCATTTTTCCCTAACGCGCCAAAAGAAGTATGACTTCAAAAAGACAGTTTATATAGTTTTTTCTTCTTTTTTTCACCTATGAAATACTTGCAAAGTGTCCTCTTTTTGAACATAAAATTGTTGGTCACCTTAGTCAAATACACGTTTTTTTTTTATTCAATGTATTTTAAAAAATATTATCATTGTGCATTCTTCTATATAAAATACTAGGTGTCGAATTTAGATTAGCATTTTCTAATTGCCTGAGTCTGGATTGGGAGGCTTCAGTACGATGTGTCAAAACCATAACAGGTAAACTGCCTCCTTCCATCTAAGACTGTGTCATTTACCATTCAGGTGTTTTTTTTTGTCGCTGGGAAATGCATTTACGCACCCCGACTGATGGGGTGGGACTCCGCGAGGGTACAAACTAGCAATACTCACTAAAACACAGCGGGGTGGCCATCAACCATGAGTGAGGAACCAGAGGTTCGTTGAGGTATTCCTCTCTATCCACTCGGTTGCAGCTCACAGATATTCTATAGGGGGAGGAGATGTATGAGCCTCCGCCTCCTGTTTCCTGCATGCCTTCGTCGGGGCTGGAGTGTTTCGGCAGCATACACCCACTCCCTTTGCCGTGCAAATGACATTAAACGAGATGACAGCCTCGCAAAACCTAGCAACCACCCTCCAGGCCTGGTCTGTGCCGATCAGCGACGTCATAATGAGTCGCTGAGTTCCCCAGGCGGGACATTCTGCCACAGTGTGGTAGGCAGTGAGGGGCTCATAGCCAACAGTTCGGTACAGGTATTTGCCGAAGCAACCATGACTGGTAAGCGCCTGTACCAACCTGTAGGAGAGCAATCCGTGCTCTCTGCCCAGCCATTTGTCCAGATGAGGACAGATCACCCTTACTGGGCGCTACTAGGGATACCATCAGATGTGTTAACAGTCAACCGTTAACCTGTCAGCAACTAAACTAGCTAAACCCAGACCATGTCCTAACCTGATCATATTTAAGCTATTTGGAATTGAAGCGTAAACTTTGGAGTGAATTAAAAGTAATGACTGCGTCCAACTGTGGATGACGTCACGAGAGGTCAACGCCCTCGGTCACATCGCTCATAATGACAGTGGCAACGCCCCTTCGTGCGTTGATATGTTGATATTTAAAATCAAAATATTATCTATACATCAACTAGCCGAACCCGCGACTTTGTCTGCGTGGAATGTTTTTGGATAGTATTTTCGTTAATTTATGCAAAATGCTTTACAAATAAAAAACATACGTATAAAAACGCCAATAAGCTTATTTGCTGTGTATTACTGCTCATTGGTCTAGTGGTTAGCATATTCGACTATAGACATTAGGTCTTGGGTTAGTCCCAGGTCAGGCCAATTGAAAAATCTAAATTGAATTTCTATTAAGATTTTCTCAATATTTGCCCGAAGATGGGAAGTTGGTGTGTTCCACTCCCGTGCCTCGGAGAGCACGTTAAGCCGTCGGTCCTGCGCCTGATCCCTCTCCGCTCGAATCGGATTCCCGTCACATCGGACTGTGAGACCTCGCTCTTCCCTGTTATATTATTTTGGTTTACAAAAGAAATACATGCATTAAAATAAGACAAAAAGAATGTTAATATATCAGTGTGTGTGTGTGTGTGTGTGTGTGTGTGTGTGTGTGTGTGTGTGTGTGTGTGTGTGTGTGTGTGTGTGTGTGTGTGTGTGTGTGTGTGTGTGTGTGTGTGTGTGTGTGTGTGTGTGTGTGTGTGTGTGTGTGTGTGTGTGTGTGTGTGTGTGTGTGTGTGTGTGTGTGTGTGTGTGTGTGTGTGTGTGTGTGTGTGTGTGTGTGTGTGTGTGTGTGTGTGTGTGTGTGTGTGTGTGTGTGTGTGTGTGTGTGTGTGTGTGTGTGTGTGTGTGTGTGTGTGNCACGACCGGAGAGAGATCAGGCGCAGGACCGACGGCTTAACGTGCTCTCCGAGGCACGGGGGTGGAACACACCGCCAACTTCCCAACTT
Organism: Elymnias hypermnestra; assembly: GCA_015832385.1. Taxonomy (NCBI): domain Eukaryota; kingdom Metazoa; phylum Arthropoda; class Insecta; order Lepidoptera; family Nymphalidae; genus Elymnias; species Elymnias hypermnestra. The sequence continues at coordinate 345,405 of JACTOM010000534.1, read as the reverse complement.
CGGGCAAATATTGAGAAAATCTTAATAGAAAACTCAATATTGATTTTTGAATTGGCTCGACCCGGGACTCGATTCCAGGACCTCATGTCTGTGGCGGAACATGCTAACCACTACACCAATGAGGCAGTTGATGCTAGTGATTTTATTTGAATATTAGATTTTAGTGGTGATTCCAGCTCATCATAGTTTAAAGAGATTAAACAGTTCTGTGGTCCTTAATTTTCATAGGACATATATTTGGTATCCGGTTAATCAAATTGCATAAATAACTAGATTTATGGGAATATTGATTTCGAACAAAAGCTGTTCTGGAGGGATGAGCTTCGGCAACAACATCCTTTCTTCTTTTAGTCGACAGCAAGAAGGGCATAGATTTGTGCTTCCTCAGAATGACCTTTAATAGATACCTGGATATCTCTTTTTAACCGACTTCAAAAAAAGGAGGAGGTTATTAATTCGTCTGTATTTTTTTTTATCTTTGTTACCTCATATCTCCCGACTGGGTGGACCGATCTTGATGACTTTTTTAAAATGAAAGGTGGTGCTCGTCATAGGGTCCCATTTTTTAAAAAAACCGTTTCTGATGATGGCATCCATGAGAAAACCGGTGTTAAATTTGCATTAAGCATGTGCGAATGGACAAATAACTCAAGGTCACGCCAACCGATTTCGATGATTCTTTTTTAATTAGAAAGGATACACTTCAAGGGTTGTTTCGTGATAGTTTGGTTAGTTTCTGATGATAGCATCCATGGCAAAGTGACGGAACTCTTTAATTCTTAGGAGCAAATGAATGATACTCGGCAGAATCTTCTATAGGCTATCCAGATATTTGAGTTGCCTACTGTAACTTCGCTATAGTCAAGTGCTAGTCTTAGTTAAATATGAAGATCAATGGTACTCCTCCGGCTACTCTTAATTCATAAAAATAGTTGTAATACTTTGGCCTAATCTACCTAATATGTACATTACACTATATTGTGTCACTGCACTTTCACTAACTCAAAAGGTTTTCTCCTTTTGAGTTTTTCCTTTGTCTTTATGACATCCAGAAGATTAGCAGCTTCGGGATCCACGTGATGGCGAAGTCTTTGGCGATGACCTTCGATATAACATTAAAATTTTGATATTATAAATGCTAAAGTAACTGACGCGCTTTGACAATAAAACTATTCAACCGATTTAAATTAAATTCGGTACATAGATAGTCTAAAGCCTTGAGAAGGGCATAGGGTACTTCTTAACGTATACAAAGTAGTCGCTCACTAAGAATATTTCCTCAGATTCCCACGTGACACAGATAAAAGCGAAAACTAGCACTTGCTGAGAAAATTGTAATCGATATACATTATCCTCTCGCGATGCAGTCTCTTACTAGAACGTGTTACTTCATAGTCCCAGATCCGGATATAAGCAAAATTTACTGAGGTATTTCCTTCAACATTTAATTTGTTTTTGGCTAATTAGACTACGATAACAAAATATACTTCTTCTTCTTAGCTGTTACGCTCATGACAGAGCGGTCGTGATCGTTATGAAGTCACGGAGTGAGCAGATGTGCGCATGACGATAGCTCGCCATTTCTCCCTGCTCGAGGTCATCCTACTGCATTCGTTCAACCAACTTCCCAGAGCAGATTTGATCTGGTCACTCCATCGAATGGGTAACCTCCCACGCGGTCTGTTGCCTACCACCTTTCTCTAAATGACGAGTCGTTCAATGGACTGATTGCAACGCCGAGAGACGGTGTCCGAAGAATGTCAGAGTTCTTGAAGTATCGAGACGTTTGTTCGAAACTCGGTCCACGAAACTCCAAGCATTCTTCTCCAGCACCAAATTTCTAGAGCATCTATTTTCTGCCTTTCCACATCTCGCAGTGTCCACGTCTCAGCAGCGTATAGAAATATGGGGAAGACAAGAGTCCTCACGAGTTTAGATTTCGTGGTCTCTGTGATGTTCCGATTCCTCCATATTTTCTTCATCTTGTCCATCGCCGTTCTTGTTATAGCCATCCGTTTAACTTCGTCAATGCATCCGTCAGTCATATACTTCATTTTAATATAATTTTGTTTACAAATACGCATAACAACACGAGAAATTTTATTTTAGACGGCAATTACATTGTCATTATTAGAATTTACTTATTCTCTGCATGTGGTAGTGTTTCGAAATATGCATGATGCACCGGAGATATATAGGGAAGTAGCTGCTTCATGTCTTTATATTTTAGTACAAAACGCGATTTTTTCAAATTTTAAGTCTTCCACGTATAAATATTATAAGAAATATAAGAAAACTTGTTGTACGTCCATAAAAATATTGACTCTTTTAGGAAAAAAAGTGAATGCACCTCATATAACTTAAGAAATAAAAATAAAATTGCTGTAAATTCTAGTAGGCTACACAAAATTGACAAGTCATTCAAGGGTAACTGTATACGTTTCTACAACAA
>JACTOM010000534.1:271375-342390 GCA_015832385.1 Elymnias hypermnestra | reverse complement strand
GGATCTATGCTCTACAAACCCTCTCTCATATGAGTGAGGAGGCCTGTGCCCAGCAGTGGGACGTTAATGGGCTGCTACTTACTTACTGGCAAAGATACGGAGTTATACAGCCTTATCGTATTTATTGGTAATTATCAAAATCCATCTGCTATGCCACCTACCTCTGTCAATTGGACTTACACCACTTTCATAATAAACAGTCCAATTATCCAAATCAGTCCAGCATGGGGTCTCATTTTTATTTAAATAGATTGTTGCAACTTTTTTGAGTATGTTCAAACTTATAATTTAAATTAATTATGGTCTAATTTCGACCACTGGGCATCCATAAGATAAGATCGTTCACCTGTAGTCTTGGCAATCCGGTTGACGACACTGACCTTTGTTGACGCAGAAATAGGTATCGTTAAGCCAGTTGGACAACTTTTATTATTCAAAAATAATGTGGTGTATACTATTTCATTATTTAAAAGTGGCAACGACAGGATGTATGTAAAGTAATACAAATTTTATTACTATAAATAAGGCTACTTTCTTTTAAAAAGGTGACGGCGGGTAACAACGATGGGTGTAGTCAATGACTCTCTTAAAGAGGCTGTAGAGGGTAAAAATGATGGGAGCATACAATGACTCTTTTACTGAAGTCAAAAACGACGGTAGCTGACAATTGCTTTCTTTTACTGAGGTTGTAGTGGGTAAAAATGACGATAGCAGACAATTACTCTCTTTTACTGAGGTAATAGAGGGTAAAAACGACGGGAGCTGACTATTACTCTCCTTTACTGAGGTTGTAGTGGGTAAAAATGACGGAAGCAGGCAATGACTCTTTTACTGAGGTAATAGAGGGTAAAAATGACGGGAGCTGACAATTACTCTCCTTTACTGAGGTTGTAGTGGATAAAAATGACGATAACAGACAATTACTCTCTTTTACTGAGGTAATAGAGGGTAAAAACGACGGGAGCTGACAATTACTCTCCTTTACTGAGGTTGTAGTGGGTTAAAATGATTGAAGCAGGCAATGACTCTTTTACTGAGGTAATAGAAGGTAAAAATGATGGGAGCTGACAATTACTCTCTTTTACTGAGGTAATAGAGGGTAAAAATGACGATAACAAACAATTACTCTCTTTTACTGAGGTTGTAGTGGGTAAAAATGACGAAAACAGACAATTACTCTCTTTTACGTAGGTTATAGAGGGTAAAAACGAGGAGAGCAGGCAATGACTCTCTCTTAAAGACCTTTCTCTCTTATCCAGTTTCGACTGTATACACAAAGACAGTTTAACCAATCCAAATATTATGCAATTTGAAACGCCTAGAAACGTAAACAAAGATGTTTTCGCTCGTGGCGCGACGACAAATATTTTCCAAGAACCCCTTTGTATGGATTGTACTCGTCATTTATCAATGTCGGAATTTATGAATACATTACTGACCTATTTATACTTCACATAATTTTTCATGAGCTAGGAACATGCCTTATGCCTACACGTTTTGTATGTCTCCTAAATAAATACAAATTTTGCCAGCAGATCCCGGGTACGATCACACAGAAGACGTTCTAGAGACTCACGCCTCATTCCCATAGACCCCTATGGGAATGAGGCGTGATCCTCGAAAGAATCTTTCAATTTATAGTAAGATTTTCCGATTAATTTTCAGGAAAGAATATGAATTTTTTGAAACAGGAAAAGTTTTGAAAGAGATGAATCTATGATGAATGGCAATATTTTGATAGATGGGGAACAAGTGGAAGAGGTGAAAGAATTTGTATACTTGGGATCTAAATTTACAAAAGATGGAACATGTGAAAGTGATATCGAAAGGAGAGTGAATGCAGGGAATATGGTAAATGGTGCTCTGCATGCTTTTATGAATAGCCAGATGGTGTCTCAAAGGGCTAGACTGGCAGTGCATGCTGGAGTGTTGGTGCCAACACTTATGTATGGTAGTGAAAGTTGGGTATGGCAGAAGAATCACAAAAGTAAAATAAATGCGGTAGAGATGAGAGCGTTGAGAAGCATGAGTGGATTAAAACTGAGTGACAGAGTAAGAAATAGTGTGATAAGAGAACGTTGTGGTATAAAAGAAGACGTAGTGACTAAAATTGAGAAAGGTATGCTTAGATGGTTTGGGCATGTAGAGAGAATGAATGAAAGGAGACTGACAAAAAGGATTTATGAGTCAAGAGTGAATGCGAAAGTTGGAAGAGGAAGACCAAGGCGAACGTTCCTGGATCAAATCCAGGACATTTTAAATAAGAGCCAAGTCAAGAGTACTTTAAACCGACGAACCTGTATGATAGGTTTAATGAAAATGAAAGAAGCGAATGAGATATGCAAGGATCGTGGCAAGTGGAAGGATGTTGTCTCTGCCTACCCCTATGGGAATGAGGCGTGATGCTATGTACGTATGTAAGCGGCAGGGCCAGCAGAGGGCAAGGGCTGTGTAAGGAGTGTGAATGTAGAAATGACAGCGGATAGAGTGAAGTGGCGAAAGGAAACATACTACACACACCTAGTAGGATAAGGGCAAGTAAATGATGATTAATATATTTGTTTTGAAGTTGTAAAAACCCTCTCTCTTATAAGTGAGCCTGAGCCCAGCAGTGGGCCCTTAATGGGCACCCAATAATTAAACCGCAAAAGCGTGACTGGGCTTAGGTATTTGCTCAAGAGAAAAAACATATGACTCACACAAATGTTCTCGGAACATATATGTTATCGCAACAATATGTTTGTTTACGTTACTAGGCGTTAATTGTGGCGTAATTTTTTTTTTATTGTAACAATATCTACTTACCGGTGACAATATTTATCTGTAACCTATATATAGTTGTTATTTTGCAACATGCTCTCATAATAACTGTATTTAAGTTAAATAAATCGCTATTGTGTACAAGGTACCACTTCAAATGAGGCGTGGCTTATTTTAACTTCAATTATTCACAAATAATTGTAGATAAAAAGAAAAAGCTGACGCCGACTCCAAATATAACAACAATTGTAATCTACACTAATATTATAAAGAGGAAAGATTTGTATTTTTGTATGTAACGAATAAACTCAAAAAGTACTGGACCGATTTTAATAATGCTTTTTTCATTAGAAAGCTACATCATCACTGAGTAACATAGGCTATATTTAGTAATAGATTACTTTAGAAATTCCTATTAAAACGAAGGTGAAAAGAAATTAGCCATAAAATGTCTTTCATCGCATACGCTGTGAAGAGTACTAATGATAGGACAAAAAAATGTTGACAATATTATAGAATATATCAATATCTACAAAAAACTTCGCGAGACCATATGTCTAACTGTTGTAGTTACGTCACTATAACTACTTTTTTGCATTTAACAAATTGATAGAAATGCCGATCAAAATCAAACCTTGTCATCCATACCATTAATAAATTTTTATCCAAATAAATAATTTAATATTCAAGACTGTCTCAATACCTAATGATTACTTTTTGAATTATTGAAATTGGATATTCCATTCAAAAGATATCACGAAATTAAAGTAAAAATACATGCCGGCGGCGGCTGCCACGCAGCGCATCGAGTAACTAACTCGACGCGAGAGGGGCAGTACGGGAACAGGGGGTGCACCATTATGATGCACTTGTTCATAATATTCGTTAATTCATGGTCGTTTTAATTATCATGGTTATAACTTAAATATCTGTAGCTATTTATGTCTACACGAGCGAAGCCGGGACGGGCCGCTAGTTACATTGTATTATTGTAATAATATGATTTACTTTTTAGGGGTCCAATATTTTCCTTTTCATTTCATTTACGAGGACTATAACTAACTTCTTTTGTTAAAATTGTTATATAATTAAATAGATGTAGGTAGTGATTTGTAAAAATTTCAACAATTTATTACGATAGCTTGGAGACAGATAATTCCAATTGTATGTCATCGTTAGTTATCAGCTTGTTTGTGATGGCTTATCACGGTGGCGTGATGACAGATACATACCTCCTTTGTCTTTAATAAGACATATAAAGAAAGCATATTTTTCGTAACATTCTAATTTTCTGAGGTATATCCGTTGTTGAAGATAAAATGGATGCAGTGACTTATCCTTAAGAGATAGATATATGCCATCTGAGACTTTTTTGTAGATACATAAAAGAGGATTTATTCGACCATACATTGTTTTGTTATATCTCTAAGGGATTAAGCAGCGTTATTGATGCAAGCTCACAGGCGGATTGTTTTTATTCCTCATTTATAATAATGAATCATATGTCAACTAATTTTCACAAAACCTTTACATATTATATACCTTGACCTTCCTCATGAATCGCTCTATCGATTGGTCAAAACCTTATGAAAATCCATTCATTAGTTTAGGAGTATAACGCGGACAGACGATCAGACAGTGTGGTCAGCTTTGTGGTTTTAGCTTAAAGCAGTGTCTAGAGTTTATTTCTTGTTTTACACCCTGATAAAGCATAATTTCGTCGTCGTCGTTGTCGCTAAAACCGATGGACGTCCACTGCTGGACATAGGTCTCACGTAATGATGTCCACAAGCCTCGACCTTGCGCCGCCTGGCTCCAGCACCTTCGGGTCCCAACCTTCCCAAACAAACCCAATCGGTCCGTCGGACTATGTGCTCCGCCCATTGCCACTTCAGGTTCGCGATTCGTAAGGTTATGTCGGTGACTTTGGTTCTGCTACGGATCTCCTCATTTCTGATTTGATCACGTAGAGAAACTCCGAGCATAGCCCTCTCCATCGCACGCTGAGCAACTCTGAGCTTTCTTACGAGGCCCATAGTCAGCGACCACGTTTCGGAGCCGTAAGTCATCACTGGCAACACGCACTGAGCTTTGTCTTCAGGCACTGAGGATTATCGGACGAAAATATCTGGCGTAGTTTCCCGAACGCTGCCCAGCCGAGTTGGATTCGGCGGTTGGCCTCCTTCTCGAAATTGGACCTACCCAGCTGGACTATGTGTCCCAAGTATGTATAGTCGTCCTCAATTTCGAATGGTGAGTTCTCAACGATGTTTGGGTGGAGCGGAACATATGTCCACACATCTTATCCATGTTCATTCTGTATTGAGATCTTCGAGAGTCTCTGCCATAATGACCACGTCATCGGCAAACCGTAGATGAGTGATGTACCATTGATGTTGATGCCCAGTCCGTTCCACTCCAAAAAGTCTTCCAGCGTCGCGGTGAAGAGTTTCGGGGAGATAACATCTCCCTGTCGCACTCCACGCTGCAGTTGGTCTCTTACAAAGAGTTCGAACCTGTTGATTTGAATGGTGGAAATAAATGAGAATAACTTAACATTCAGGGGTTAAAAATATTAAATAGGGTTCAATAACACTTTTTTTTTTAAATTCAGAATAAAACATTTTTAGTAATTTTTTGTTCTATTATCATTAGGTTCCGCAGCGCACGCGATGATATTTTTCGTGATTAATTTTCACACTATGGGTTACATTACTGCATTTTTCTTAGGGATCTCTATTTTTTTTTGAGAAATTAATATAGCCTATGTCGCTCAGGGGTAATGCAGCTTTCTGATGGTGATTTTTTTTTTAAATCGGTCCAGTAGTTTTTGTGTGAGAAAGTTACAAACATACATTACAAAAACATTAGATATATGTGAGATAGAAGTTTTATGATAGTTTAATTCAAATTTTATCGTGTTAGTTATCAGCTTGTTTGTGATGGCTTATCACGGTGGCGTGATGGGAGATTGTCATTGGTGTTATCTCAGTTTTTTTTATGAGCACTACTATCTGTTCCCCAAATGATCACCTGTGTAGTAACTGATCCCGTGGAAATATGGAAAAATCCGTTATTAATCAGATCTAGTTGTCAGTGGGATTCCTAACCTGGGGTTAATTACCCACGCTGGGGTAACAAGTTATCTTATTGTAATCGATTATAGGTAGGTAATAAAGGTAACGTACCTAAAAAGGTTGAGAACCACTGGTTCAAGCTATCCTGGAACCTGAAAACAAGATGTTATCAATATCGATGTGACGTACCTACAGATGGTTTCTTTTATGTAATACCAGCTGTTCCTCGCGGAGATACCTTCATAGTTCAAGGCACTGTGGATACCCGTTCTTAGTGAGCGTCTACGTCACGGAAGAAACATGTAAATACTTGAAGATCGCGCAAGAAGCTATCGTTTTTATTGTTGCATTGGTTATTCTCCGCGGTTATACCCTTACAGTTTAAAGTGCCATGGGAATTAGGGAAAACCCGTTCTTAGTGAGCGTCTACGTTGCGGACTTTACAAATCAATTTGAATATCTCACACTCTCTGATCGTTATTCGCTTATATATCCCAATCGCATCGGAATATTGGACACCTGTTCTTAGTGAGCGTCTACGTTACAAATCAATCGGGCGAATATTTAAAGATCTCTCGCTAACTGATCGATATTCACTCCTACATCGCGATCCCATTGGAATATGGGAAACCCGTTCTTGGTGAGCGTCTACGTTACATATCAATCGTGCAAATATTTGAAGATCTCTCACTAACTGATCGTTATTCGCTTATACATCCCGATCCCATGGGAATATGGAAAGCCCGTTCTTAGTGAGCATCTACGTTGCGGACGTTACAAATCAATCGGGCGAATATTTAAAGATCTCTCGCTAACTGATCGATATTCGCTCATACATCGCGATCCCATTGGAATATGGCAAACCCGTTCTTGGTAAGCGTCTACGTTACATATCAATCGTGCAAATATTTGAAGATCTCTCACTAACTGATCGTTATTCGCTTATACATCCCGATCCCATGGGAATATGGAAAGCCCGTTCTTAGTGAGCATCTACGTTGCGGACGTAACAAATCAATCGGGCGAGTATTTGAAGATCTCTTACTGACTGATCGTTATTTACTTATACATCCCGATTTAATGAGAATATGGGATACTCGTTCTTAGTGAGCGTCTACGTTGAAAATCAATAGGGTGAATAATTGAACATCTCATACTAACTGATCGTTATTCGCTTATACATCGTGACCACATTTGAATATGGGAAATCCGTTCTTAGTGAGCTTCTACGTTACAAATCAATCGGACGAATATTTGAAGATCTCTCACTGACTAATCGTTATTCGCTCATACATCCCGATCCCATTTGAATATGGAAGCACGTTCTTAGTGAAAGTCTACGTTGAGAATGTAATATATTTGCCTTAATACTACTGTCACAACATATAAGCTCACTAAGAATATTCCCACTGGATCAATTATCAACATTGAAAAAACTTGTATAAGTTAATATAGTCGTTCAAAAACGGGAGCAATAAACAACGCGTACGGCTTACGCATGATGTCATCTGAGTGCTCTCAATGGTTTATAGGACAGGAGTCACGGAGAAAGATCACTCTGACTGAATACATTAAGTACTGGGCGTTGCCAGCGTAACTCGATGCCAGTCTGTTTGGCTGCTCTTTCTCTCACGCGGTAGGCGGGCTCCACCTCTCTCACTCTACCCTATTGCAAACAGACGCTTCCCTCTCTCTCTCTGCTCGGTGTTTAGTGCGCGATAGACATACACCGTTTTAAGTGTGCCTAAAACTTAATCAATAAACCTTACACCTTACTAAAACGCAGTTAAAAAAAGAAATTGCTGCACATCATTCCAACCTAGAAGCTTCCATTTGGAATTAAAAGAAAAAAATAGCAAACATAAGCTTTAAATACGTTCAAACACACACAGAGAGAGAGAGAGAGACCCCCCCCCCCTCACACGCAATTGCGCACACACATCGCTCACACGAATTTGAGTTGTCAATTTTTAATTATATATTATTAATTTTTATAACATTTATGTGTTACATTCAACTTTTTTTATATCTTATTCTTCTTTCTCTAAATGTACGTATATTTGTTTTAGTAGCTGTCGTCTACAATAAAATTAAAAAAACAAAAGATCTCATTAATAAACAACCTTCTCTATATTAATTGTAATAATAACCTAAGTTAAACAATTTCAATATTAAATAGTTCAATTTACATTACTTTAACTTAACACTGTTTGTAAAGTAGCTTAAATTACTTCTTACAACATCAGCTATTTTTGTCGTTGGGTTTATCGCAGCATTCTGCGGGGTACGGGCCTCGAGGCAGGGCCTCATTGCCCGGGCATCTTTCCTCGGGCATTCAGTAAATGCCCGATACTCTTTTTTGTCCGTAATTCATACGGGCTGGATCCCGCCGGCGACGCCAGCGGGTCCATCCTGGTCAATCCGAGGAGGGTGTGTTCCGAGTGTTGCTGTCCGCGTCATCTTCGCCGCTATCACCTACGGCTGGTGGTGGTGACAGCAAAAGCTCAAGATGCAGGCGACGCCCAGTGTTTGCCGTTCTTTGCTATTTGCTAGTGAGAGTCCCGTCAAAATCGGTTCAGCCTTTTCAAAGATTAGCGAATAGAAACATAGACCGATACACTGATGAAAATTTGTAAAACTACTCTATTTACATATGTATTCTATATATATTTACATGTATTTAGTGAAAAGTTATTTGAAATTACAACATAAATGTTTTATTTTTTGTATAGATTACAGTAAAATATCGATAAAAGTGCCTCATTGGTCTAGTGGTTAGCATGTTCGACAACAGACATGAGGTCCTGGGTTCGAGTCCCCGGGTCGGGCCAATTTAAAAAAAAATATTGAGTTTTCTATTTAGATTTTGTTAATATTTGCCCGAAGTTGGGAAGTTGGCGGTGTGATCCACCCCCGTACCTCGGAGAGCACGTTCAGCCGTTGGTCCTGCGCCTGATCTCTCTCCGGTCGTGTCGGATTCCCGTCACATCGGACTATGAGAGTGAAGGAATATAGAGTGCACCTGTGTACTATTCCTGCCAATCCGCACTGGAGCAGCGTGATGGGTCTAAAATCCGTCGCTCCTTGGAGTGAAGAGGCCTATGCCCAGCAGTGGAACGTTAATGGGCTGCTACTTACTTACTTATCGCTAAAAGTAAAAAATAAATTTAGAAAAATATATTTAACGGATGTGAAATATAAGGTACATATGATAACAACTGTCAAATTGATTGCTCTGCATTCCAGAACATTCGGTATCTATACGTGATACCAGAACAGTCCCATGAATTTTTTTTAAAGTATTGTTTTTTGCAACTGGTTGCCCCATATTTCCACGAAGTAGAGCAACGGGTAACACCCCGGGAAACAGCTAGTATGTTTTGGTTCGACCTTTGTATGCCTTATTTATGTAGTTTTGTAACCGTCTCGTAGACTGCAACTTAATTGATATGTCGCCGCGACCTAATTGTTTGCGATACTCGACTTTCTTCAAGTGAATAATGGAATTCTACCAATAAAACAACAGTTATCTCGGTTATATAGACACAGAATTGCAGTTATATTCCATAATTCCCAATGCCTTCCTCATGCCTGAACTTCTGGCAAGACGAAATAGCTGGACTGGATTTTATTGCTGTTTTTCCTGTGTCTGTCTCTAAGAGGTTATTCTTTATTTATGTCTCAACACTTAACTTTTCATTCTATTACCAATCACAATATAGGGTGATACCCTGGTTCCAGGTCTCTCGTAAAATTGTGGCTGATTCGGGATGTCCCAAAATCCTATGGCCTTCATTCTGCCAACCCTCATCTGGAGAAATGGGTAGAGAAGATGTCGTGAATCGCTTTACTACAGATTGGTACAGGTCATGGCTGCATCGACCAATACCTGCTGTCGACCATGGTTATGAGTGTGGTACTTTTATAGACACAACGCACCATACGATACCGTGGAAGCGTTTCCAAAACCAAGGAGTGGAAGTCACTCGTCTCAACACGACGCGGTGGTAGTGTTGACTGGACAATATACTGGACTGACCTGGATGAACCTCCTTTTGGCGTGAACCAGCCCGTTTTAAGCACGGACATAATCGATTACTGGGTATCCCTGATGTCTGAGGAAATGTCTGACCATTCAGGCCAAGCCTCAACAAAGTTAAGACTAACTCTGGATTGATTGACCACGTAGTAACATTCTCTTACGAATGGAGACCACAGCGATAAATGACATCACTGAGCGGCCCAGAGCTATATATTATAGCTGCACTGCTTGTCAGCAATCAGGCCTGGAGAGTGGTTTGCTCGTTTCATTAAAGGAGGCAGATCAAAGGGAGAGGAAGAACGGTTTCGAAGCACTCTATCCCCGGCGGGGAGGAGTAAGAATAAGAAGATGGAGATCTATTCCATTCCTCTCCCTTTAGCGAACCTGTGAAACTGAGCCAGAGTGGAATGCCTCAAAGGACCCTTGCTCCAATGGCTTTTGTTGCGTACTAACTAGGCAATGCCATGTATAACATGTGCAATGCTGTTTAGAAAATGTGCAATGCTGTGTGAAGAATGTGCATTGCTGTCTAGAAAATTACCAGGTTAGCGTGTTTCCATCTTCGGCTGTGTCATCACTTACCATCATAAGATCACAGTCAAGTGTTAACGTGGATTAAGTGTAATTTCATTTTAAATATAAATAATGTTTAGTGGGTATTCTGGCACTGCCAATGAGTCTCTGGCAATGTATTTTCCAGCGACAAAGAAATGTAATGGATATTTGTTAATACATTGTAAGCTTCAATTGATACTTTTAGTCTTCATTATTGAATCTATCATTTGTCATTGACATTCTTGTTTGAAGGTTGATCTAATACAATGTGACGTAGATGATTGCAATTATCTGTATACTCGTATATCGCGTGACCTTACATAGCAACATTGCAACAACTATAAGTCGGACTGAGTGATTGCATTTGATAAATTGTAGTAATAACTCTATAATTATTGGGATTTTTCCTATATAGTTGTGTCAGCGACAATTTTCTATTAAAATATAAAAGTAGGACCACAATCTATACAAATAAATAGGAAAATGTCTCAATGTTTGTTCCGGATAATCTATGACACGGCTGGATCGATTTTGATGGTAATTAAGGAGTAACCTTATAACATCAACTCTCTGCCAGTTAATTTTAATTAAGTAAAATACGCGGCAGGTCAAATTTAGAAAAGCGTATTCTCTAAAATGACTAAGTTACTAAGTACTAAGTGACTGGTTATCAACCAGTAAAGACGCCAAGTAAAAATAATACTTTCCGTTATGATACCTTGCAATGTTGTGTAAAAACCGTACAATGCTAAGTAGAAGTTGTGCAATGCTAGTGAAAAACGGTGTGTTGATATTGTACAATGCTGTATAGAAACTGCAACGGTGTGTAGAAACTGTACATTGCTATATAGAAACTGTGAAACGGTATGTAGAAATTGTAAAATACTATATAGAAACTGTGAAATGCTGTGTAGAAACTATGCTATGCTATACAGAAACTACAATGCTGTGTACAAACTGTACCACGTTGTGTATAAACCGTACAATGCTAAGTAGAAGCTGTGCAATGCTATGTAGAAGCTGTGCAATGCTATGTAGAAAAGGTGCGTTGAAATTGTACAATGCTATATAGAAACTGCAACGGTGTGTAGTAACTGTAAAATGCTGTGTAGCAACTATGCTATGTTGTGTAAAAATAGTACAATGCTGAGTAGAATCTGTGCAATGCTATGTAGAAACGGTGCGTTGAAACTGTACAATGCTATATAGAAACTGTGAAACGCTGTGTAGAAACTGTACAATGCTGTGTTGAATCTGTGCAATACTACATAGAAACTGTACAATGCTGTGTAGAAACTTCCCTCTTGGACTATTATCACTTACCGTCATTAGATCACAGTCAATAGCTAACCCGACCGCTATAAAAAAAGTATGCGTGTATCGATGTGTGGAAGAAGTAAAGTGTCATTGAGTAATATAACCTAACAGACACATATACACACAAACACGCAACTCGCGTAATGAGTAAAGAAAATATTACCGACCATAAGAAGATTCACTTAATAAATTGTGGTCAAAATAAATACATCAGGACACGAATTTATACAGAGGAGTGTACTATGATATTTTTTTTAAAATTATCCATAAAAAAAACACCTTTACACACACATATATATGCGTATTTGCAATTGCTGCCAATTATGTCAAACACTAAAAAGGTTACATTAAAAAAGTTTATATTGTCAAAAGCACAAAGGAGGTTACATTAGAAAAGTCCAAACAGACTCATTTTTATAGAAATAAATTATTATTACAACTTTATATTTGTATAGTCTTTGACAATAGAACCTTAATAATGTTCAGAGTTATAATTTTAATAAATGGACCAATAGTAAATTATAAATATTGTTACAGCACGTGATGGTAAAAGACGCGATCTCGTAATGCGCCATTTTGTATGACTGTCGTCGCGCACGGACAAGATGGCGGATGCAGGGACCACTCGCTCCGAGAAGGACTTCCACGACGAGGCCGAAGAGAAGCTTCTGGAAGACAAGAATGAAGTTATAATAGTACCCGCTGGACAGAATGAGGAGGTGCTGGTTTCTGTCAAGTCGTCAAAAAAAGGTTAGTGCAACATCATTTACGTATACTCCATTGTTGTGGTTGCTCTCATATCTCTCTATTATCGGACTCTTTTAGCTGTTTGAAGCGCGAGTCTCGTTATACTCTTTATTATCCCTTGGTCTTTTTCCTTGGTCTTTTTCCTTCGACCTTTCCTACCACAACCACTTTCTCCAGATTATCTGGCTGTCTTTGGGCGAAAATACCAAAGTAGTGGAGTACTCCTTGGTAGCCGTTTTTTATCCGCGAGGGTGCGAACTCGCAATACCCAGGAAATCCCAGCGGGACGGCCATGAACCTTAGTGGGAGCCAGAAGTTGCATTTGGCTCACAGATATTCTACAGGGAGAGGAGTTGTATGTACCTCCGCCTCCTGTTACCTTCACCCCTTCTTCGGGGCTGGTGTGTTTCGGTGGCATTCACCCTCTTCCTTTGCCGTGCCTCCTTAAGCGCTTGCTCACTGATAAGTATTGTTTCTATAATACTTGTCAGTGAGGGGTATGTGCCGAACAGCTACGTCATTAGTAGCTGAGGTCCCCAGGCGGGACTTTCTGACGAGGCACCACACTCGTGACATCTGGCCGACGGCTCACACCTAGCAGTTTAGTACAGGTATTTGACGAAGCAACCACGACTGTTAAGCGCCTGTATCAACTTGTAGGTGAGCGATCCGTACTCTCTGCCCAGCCATTTGTCCAGATGAGGGCAGATCGCCTCTACTACGGACCCCGCTACTGGGGACCCGAGATCCTCCTTCCATATTTGGGTCAAGGCTCTGTTAGCTAGAACCCTAACCCTCCTCTCGACAGCGTCTGGTCATTTCGCTGTGATTCTCGCGGCTGTTTTGCACTGGTAAGCAGCCGTGAGAACTCTCGTCTAGAGCTCCCATGAGGGATCATCTGCCAGGGAGTGTTGCTGTCAACCATTACACTTTACGGTACCCCCGTATAGCTCTGATCGATATAGGGTGTTGATCTACACAGGTGCACCATACAATGATCCTGGCCCTCCCACGTTTGGTAGCAACCGTCCTAACTCCGCTGCTGCATTTCCTTGGTAGCCTTGTTGTGGTGTTAAGTTCTCCGAAGATGGATCTATATGTCCTTTTGATTGTCCAAATTAATCGCAGTACTCTCTAAAGGTTTGTTAAGAAAGATACCATTTTTGATTATCATAAAGTATTAAAATCGTGATAGGAAAGGCTGTAGCAGGGATGAATGCGAAAGATGAACTCCTGGTGCTTCATTCACGGATGAAGAGGGTTCCGCTGGGTTTTAGTGGGTGTCGCGAGGCCTTCTTGTTCGCCGAATCCCACACTCCTGACACACGGTCGGGGCCAGTGCATAAAAGCATTTCCCAAAAAAAAGGGGGGTTGATGTAAACTGACTCTATTAGGTTTTCTCTGTCTATTATCTATTAACAAACAAATATTTTGCTTAGTGAAAGTGGCGGGATTGTGTGATATTATTTATCCTATAAAGAGGTGCAATTTCCACACTCCAGCTCAAGTGTTGGCGGTGTGCCAAGCTGTCCAGTCGTTATATTAATAGTCTTGACCTATCTCCTGCTCGTATATCATACGGACCGTATTGATTTCATTTTTATTGTTGTTATTAAAAACTCTTACGGATTTATATACAGGGTTCTACACAAGATGTTCTCTTAGGCTCACTTTAAGTTTTTCAAGCTAAATATTATTTTCTGGACCAGATCCCCCTATTAAATTAACCATGGTGTAAGTCAGATGGTGCTGGTATAATTATGATTTGTATACAGTTATCCACAACTGTTATTCAGACAGTAACACATATATTTAAAGCTTAATATTATCTTCTGCCTCATTGGTCTAGTGGTTAGCATGTTCGACTACAGACATGAGGTCCTGGGTTCGAGTCCCAGGTCGGGCCAATTCGAAATCGATATTGAGTTTTCTATTAAGATTTTCTCAATATTTGCCCGAAGTTGGGAAGTTGGCGGTGTGATCCACCCCCGTGCCTCGGAGAGCACGTTAAGCCGTCGGTCCTGCGCCTGATCTCTCTCCGGTCGTGTCGGATTCCCGTCACATCGGACTATGAGAGTGAAGGAATAGAGAGTGCACTTGTGTACTATGCCTGCCAATCCGCAGTGGAGCAGCGTGGTGGGTCTATGCTCTAAAAACCCTCTCTTATATGAGGGAGGAGGCCTGTGCCCAGCAGTGGGACGTTAATGGGCTGCTACTTACTTTTTTTATTATCTTCTGGAAAAGGGGTAATGTGGGTTAACTTAAGCGAAAACTCAATTAAAATTTTATTTATAAACGAAATATTTATTGCAACTGTCTTTAAACATAATTTATCTATTATTAAAAATGATTTTCAGTCCATTTGGCAAACCAATTTGGATACTGTAATACATTTAAAAAAATAGGCTTTGACTCTCATTGCACCTACGTACGGGTAAAAGTAAGTAAGTAAGTAGCAGCCCATTAACGTCCCACTGCTGGGCACAGGCCTCCTCCCTCATATGCTGCATAGACCCACCACGCTGCTCCACTGCAGGTTGGCAGGCATAGTACACAAGTGCACTCTCTATTCCTTCACTCTCATAGTCCGATGTGACGGGAATTCGACACGACCGGAGAGAGATCAGGCGCAGGACCGACGGCTTAACGTGCTCTCCGAGGCACGGGGGTGGATCACACCGCCAGCTTCCCAACTTCGGGCAAATACTGAGAAAATCTTGATAGAAAACTCAATATTGATTTTTACCAGGCCCGACCTGGTACTCGAACCCAGGACCTCACGTCTGTAGTCGAACATGCTAACCACTAGACCAATGAGGCCGTCGTTACGTGCGGGTAATAGTGATCATCCCAGGGGGTAATTGGAATCAAAGAAAATCTAGCACGTATCACAGATAGAACCTTGCTACAGCCTACATGAGATGTATCTGAACCAAATCTCGTTGCTACTTGTGCTAGGCATCTGTTTCCAGCATCTTCTGCGTAGTCATCCGCATCGTCCTGGCATAAGCCGTCAGTGGCAAGATCTGATACCGAAATTTCCTTCGTTTCTTGTAGTATATCGCGTTTTACCTTTTCAGGACCTTTCTTCTATATTGTAATCTTTTCCATGGCATTTACCCTTTCATCTAGAAGACTAAAGATAGTGAATTCTGGTGTAGAACCATTCTTAGACTATTTTTTAAGACTTGTAAAAAGGATCCCCATACTCTTATCATTTCTTATAGAAGGACCTGCCCCAATAGGCTTTATAACATTTTCCAGGCTATCAGAAGATCAGGAACCAGTTTCAGTTGTCCTGACTCATAAAATTAAATCAGCGGATCGCATAAACAATACACCGATGTAGTTAATGAGTGACTAAAGGTCGTAATAGTGCTGACCACACCACCACAGCATAAAAAATAGACTCCAAGACTTATGTGTTAGTTTTCCTTATACGTAGCCAGATTTCCTAACTGGAGTAATGTTCCTCGAGTTGAGGAAGAAGACTATCAATATATTGAATTTTGGCTGCGTTGGTTTAATTGTTTGACCTTCAGGAGGATTAAAATACAACCGTTT
The DNA here is from genome assembly GCA_015832385.1 of Elymnias hypermnestra. Classification (NCBI taxonomy): domain Eukaryota; kingdom Metazoa; phylum Arthropoda; class Insecta; order Lepidoptera; family Nymphalidae; genus Elymnias; species Elymnias hypermnestra. The sequence continues at coordinate 326,328 of JACTOM010000534.1, read as the reverse complement.
GACGAAATTTGCGTGTAGAAGTTAGACTGAATTATCTAAAGTACTACTCACGGTCTATGAATGTCTATCTTGGTAATACATCGTATTTGTTATTTCTGTTGCAGTTAAACTAGCTGAGGATGCGACAGGTACCACTGGTGGTCGGTTTACCATCGGCCCGGCCCCCCAGAGGAAGTGGGAGATGGTGCCACCCGATGGCAAGTGGGGCTGGTGCGTGCTCGTAGGTAAAATAAATCTCTACTATATCATTTATTACCTAAATTTTCTATTGCAGTCCTCGAAAGCGTTCAAAGACTTAACTGGAATACAAATGGTATTTATGTGTCAAACAAGTAAGACTATGTGGTGGTTTTCTCAGAAACCTCATCCAAACTTCAAGAAATCCTGAAATTATTAAAAGAGGAAAGTGATGTTAACGACTAATAGTGATAAATTTCCAATGCTTATAGATGATAGAAATCTCGGAAGACAAATTTCATTTAGCAAGAGCATCAATGAAGAAAAAGTGGAAAGAACAATAAATCTAGGGTGGAATAAGTTATGGGCACATAAAGAAACATTGAAAGGGACTTACAAAATAAGGTTGAAACAAATTGTCTTAGTCATTTTGCCCTTTCTTACCTATGGCTGCCAAACTTGGACATATACAAAAAGGATAAGGCAAAAGATTTTAACATGCCAAAGAGGAAAAAAAAGTAGGAAGCCTAGAATTAAGAACAAGAAACAAATGGGAAAGATGCTTTACAATTCTCGTGTATATTGAAATGGAAATGGGCGTGGCACGTTTCGCAATACAGAGATGGTGGTTGGATAAAGTGGACAACAATATGGAATGGTCCAGGAGGAAAGTAAAACGTTGGCCGACCATAAAAACAAAGGATAACGATATGATACAAATAGCAGGCAAGGAATGGATAGTAGCAGCGACCAACAGAGACACATGGAACAAGCTGGAGAAGGCATTTACCCACACGGAGTCAACACTAAAACCTAAGAATAGATATACAACCTTTGCTATTTCATTGTAACTGTAAAATAGGGTTTTGTCAATAAAATGTTATAAAACCATTACAGGTGCAACTTTAGTGAACATCCTCATACCGGGGACAATCAAGTCCTTTGGTGTGCTCCTTCTGGAATTCAACGACTTGTTCCAATCGAGCGCATCGGCATCTTCAGGGATCGTCGCATTATGTTACTTCTTATACAGCAGTTTAGGTAAGACCAAGCGAAAACTTAGGAACCAATTTTAAGGAAAACGAAATTGTAGCAAATCTAAGAGATTATCTTTAACTCATTACCCTGGTTCCAGGTCCATTGTCTTCGATACTGTCAGTGAAATGGTCTTATAGAACTGTGACTCTTATTGGGGGTAGTTTTGCAGCATTTGGAATGATATTCAGCAGTTGGGCCTTTTCTATCAGCTATCTATATTTTAGGTGAGTTTTATCTTTACAATTAGTTCTTAATATTTCTGTTTCTATTCTGATTCTTAGTTCTAGTTAGTTAAGTCGTAATTCTTGGTCCTTTCTAGATAACTCTTTCTATGATTTATAGTTAAATCTTAAATATCAAACGATATTTATTGATCAAATTAGAAAGTTCTATCAGATAGTCATAGTTTCATTAACTCTTTCTATTTCTTCATTCTTAAAACTGTAGTTAATTAGTTTTTTTACTTAGTCTTTTAGTATACTTCTGTCTAATTTAAGTTCATTTAGAGTTTACATTGCGAAATAAATAAATTAGTAATTGGTAAATTTTCAGGGAGGATGTCTTTTTTTACTTATTTTTTTTTTCTGAAGTTTCGGCGCTATGGTGGGCACGGGAGCGGGGCTGGCTTTCCCTCCCACCGTGTACATAGTGACGTCATATTTTGTGCGGTTAAGGGGGCTCGCCAACGGTATCTGTATGTCCGGTTCCGCTTTCGGGAGCATCATCTTGCCACCTGTATTGAGATATCTCCTAGAAGAGTTTGGATATAAGTAAGTACCTTTGCGTTTTATCATGCTTTAATGTGTACTATATTTTTTAATTCAATTAGCACATTGAATGAATTATTTGTCATTGATTAACCTTCAATAATAGCGAAGTATGATCGGCAAACAAAACTATCTAGTGATCGCCCTTAACGATTGCTTCGTTAATGTGAATGAAGAATAGAAAAGGTCCCAATGTAGAACCTTGAGGGACTCCCAGTGTTATTTACTTTAAAATCTGATGTTTAATCCACGTCATATTTTAGACATCAAATTATATAGAATCAATGTAACTGCAAATCATGAACAGTTGTGTTTCTGAACCTAGCCGGCCCGAAGCGGGGGACTTGAAATACCCCACTTAGAAGTTTTAATTTAATAACTTGACTATTAGAAGAGATAATTTCTTCATATTTTTTGTAGTCAAAAAAGCATTATGAAGAAACATTTTTAGGTGTTTTATTTGTTATTGTCTAAAACGAGAGTCGTTTGAAAACATTATATTTGGTTACAAAGCGCACCTTGTTGATATGCAATGTACTATTATTTGTTTCTCTCGCACTCAAACAAAACGCTAAGGAGAGAGCGAGACAAACGACACTGTTTTCGTTTGCACACTGTTGTTTCATGCAATACACAACTGGGGTCTTTAGGTACCCCCGTTAGGATCACTAACTTCCAAAAGAAGTATAACTTCTAACGTGTGTATATAAACAAATTTTTTTGATACTTACGGCTGGAAAGTTTAACAGGCACTTCAATTTCGCAGCGGTGCTGTTCTGATACTCGGCGGAATAATGCTGAATGTTTGGGCGGCGGCTCTGCTTTTTCAGCCCGTGGAAGGCCATATGGTGAAGAAGTATAAGGAGGAGCAAGAGGAAGAGGACTGTCCTCAGGTTAGTTTAACACCTTCCGAACTGAACGGTAACGGTAAATAAAAGATAAACAAATTCATAACAAAATGACAGAGGATTTTCGATGATGCCTTTGTTTATGACGTTTGTAATTATGACGTCACCAGCGAGGCGACCAATCGTTGAGCGTTTAACGTCACGTGATTTATTTTATTTATATTTTAAACCAAAATTTAATTGTTTATAATTAATTAAATATGAATAATGATAAGGTTTAAAATAACAAAAACGATCAATATTTTTTTCAAAATCAATTTTTTTTTATATAATAGATACTCTCTCCTTTCAAATGACACGACTTTTGCTTCATAAAATTTTATTGGTTGACGACCACTGGGCTAAAGTACACTTACTTCACAGAGTGGATTTATTAGGGGTCTTTGATCATTACATCAGAGGTAGACAACCATGCAGGTTGACGACCACTGGGCTACTTACACTTACTTCACAGAGTGGATTTATTAGGGGTCTTTGATTATTACATCAAGGGTAGACAACTATGCAGGTTGACGACCACTGGGCTCGTTGTTTAATAGATCAAGGGTCGACAATCAATTGAAAAAGTTTAGTACATGTATTAGTTAAATTAACAAAGTTAAATTTCATTTTGTAATACGCCCCAGTTTATAACATTTACAAATATTTTCTCATATGTTGTATAACCTTGTATAAAATATATACAAGGTTATACTATATATACAGGGTGAATTTTAAATTACTTGAATGAACACTATAAATTCTGACTTACATTTATATAGTTCCAGGTAATTTTAAGGTATTCTATTGAGGTGACTGCCTCATTGGTCTAGTGGTTAGCATGTTCAACTACAGACATGAGGTCCTGGGTTCGAGTCCCGGGTCGGGCCAATTCAAAAATCGATATTGAATTTTCTATTAAGATTTTCTCAATATTTGCCCGAAGTTGGGAAGTTGGCGGTGTGATCCACCCCCGTGCCTCGGAGAGCACGTTAAGCCGTCGGTCCTGCGCCTGATCTCTCTCCGGTCGTGTCGGATTCCCGTCACATCGGACTATGAGAGTGAAGGAATAGAGAGTGCACTTGTGTACTATGCCTGCCAATCCGCAGTGGAGCAGCGTGGTGGGTCTATGCTCTAAAAACCCTCGCTCCTCGGAGTGAGGAGGCCTGTGCCCAGCAGTGGGACGTTAAAGGGCTGCTACTTACTATTGAGATGAATTTTAACAGAAATGCTTGGATTTTAATATAGTTTTTTATTCTCGATAGAATTGAAAGGAACTTGTAATTGATATGTTACCATTGAGACTTGATTTAGAAGATTTTGTAAAGCTTAATAGATTTCAAATATCAACATAACTGATATTAGAGACATTGTTGTTGTAAAGTGAGAGAGGTTATTGACCTCTCGTAACGTATTTTCTTATTCAAAGATCCACTCTTCAGTACCAAATTATGAAAAGTATTTGCAAAGATAGTATTTGCTTGGTGTTGAATAAATTAATGGTTTCTTGTGATTTTTTTCCACGGATATTTATGTACAGTACAATCGTGTCGGTAGCTATGGTATTTATTTTGGAAAAAAGTGTGGTTTTTTCTTTTTGAAAATGAACCGAGTTCCCACCCAGCACCCCATTGGTGAGTCGACGTCATCAAGTAAGCTACCTTTACATACATATGCTATACGGTGTATGATGCTGTTTTGCTTGTACATTACATGTTTATTATTTATTTACATTCTATATCGGCTGTTGTTACGAAAGGTTTATATTTGTGTGACCAACACGGGTGTAGTTTTAATGCCTGAAAGATTTTCTATGTAAAATGGGCGTGGCTTAACTACAAGTGACGTCATTTAATTCTTTTTATTTACCCACTATCCACCGCCCAGCAATTGGGGGGGTGGATAGTTTAGACTACAAATAGTCAAGTATTTATTAAATAGATGAAAATGATATTTTATATTTAATAACATATTATTATTCGTATTACGTATACGTGCGCATATTAATAACCAAACTCGCCATTAAGAATGTGTTAGTGTAAATTAAAAAAAAAAGGTTAAAAAGCACACAAAAAAAAAGAAAGTCTTATAGGTTAAACTATCCAATTACATATACTTTACATTTTATGGAAATTACCTTTCGTAAAAACATTCAATTCGCTTACACCGCATATACAGGATGATTCGATAAATTTACGGTTTTATTACTCTAATTAACATCACATACAGTGTTAAAGATTTACTCGGTTATGGATTTTAAATTTTATCACGTATACACAGTCATCCTGTATATTTTTTTACGTTTTTATTCATGCCGTTGTCGTTATATTTATGTTATTTTCGTTATTGAAATAACTGGTTGAGTAAACTGTTACAAATGTAACTTGTTTTGTAAAATGATGTTTAAATTTTCTTTTGCACTGTAATATAATATAAAATGCTTTGTGGTTCAAACGCGTTTCTTTAAAAAGGCAAGTTTTGAACCAAAAATCTGAGTATATCTGATGTTACAATCTCTTGTTGTTGGTGTTTTATTGATATCAAATTAAATAAAACAATATTTAACATAAAACATCTTATACAGAAGCTCTTTTTGTTACTGATTTTCTCTATGCCTTAACAGGTTAAAATGTTTCTTCTTTTAATTAACCTTTTCTTGTCTAATTCTAATTTATTCAAACAACAAGCTTAAGCAGCAAATATCCGATTTTATGTATAGAAATTTAAAATAAAATATTGATTGAAAACCAGGATATTGTAATTTTATGGCCGCGTAAATGTTTTATTAAATATTCCATTGGAAACTGTCAGGGAATGTGGTTTTGGGCTTTCGTACTAACATAATAACATAGCACGGGTTTGCATGTTTCATGGATCATTTTCATGCTTGTCTCACGGCAATAATCACTTTCCTTTACCTACCCACAATTGTATAAAAACTTGTTTCATTTTCAAAAGTGACGCCCGAAGTTTCAACGCGTAATGTTCCGTTGCCTGGCGAAAGTGATTATACGTTATTCTGTAGCGGTGATTAATAACTGTTGGAAATAACCGTTGTTTAAGAAAACTATTCGTTAGTTAGACGCTTATTAAATGTATATATTTTTTTTAGTTTCAAAATTTTACATTGCTGTTTTATATTAACCGGGATAAGGTTTCTTTATAGTTTAAATTTTAACTAGCTTGTTACTGCGTTTTTGTTCGTTTTTCTATTTTTTGTCCCTAGTTCTCTCTTTTCTTCGCTAGTCAATTATGGCGACTGGTATAAATAAAAATTGTTCAATAATTTAAAGAAGTTATATATATTATATTGTTACGCTCACAAAATTGATTTGCTGGAATTGATTCACAGCTTGATGATTAAGAGAATCAATGGTCTAATAAAACTATTCATATATTATGAGTTTTCTAAGAACTCCAATATAGTTAAGTGAGATGTAAATCTATTGCCAAAGAGAGGTCTTATTGGAATGCTTAATTACTATCTCTTAAAGTATAAAAGGATACAATAATATTTTTAAATAAGAAATATAGTGTAAATTAATGCTTCTCTTTCAGGACGACGTCTTGTTCGAGGAAGAGGAACCAATCGAAGCCTTTGATATGACGGTTGCTGATAAACAAAACGGTCTACCAGACGGAATGACCAGGGATAACTCCATCAGAAATCTATCGCAAACTCACATCCATAACAGTCAAAATTGCATGAACTCAACCCAAAACTTACGCTATAACGTATCCAAGAGGAAGTTGTCTTATACGCGTCCAATTACAAAGAACACTTTAAGCTCCGGTTCAATAACACTAGATGGTCTTCCTGATGGTAGTAGGAAATTGGGGTCCCAAGAGGCTTTTGGCAGAAGGCTGAGCGTTGGTCCCAAAAGGAATATGTCCACATCCAGCTTTGCCTACGTTTCGACCCATTTTCATGGATCCACATTGTCAGCTTTCGAAAAACCCAACGAATTCGCGTCCCAGTTTTCCCTTAAGTCGATGACAGAAAGCGTAGCGGATGTAGCGTATTGCTGTTTCTGCTGTAGACGCCAAGAGAAGAAAGAACCCAACAAGTTTTTCGATATTTCCCTTTTAACCGACCCGACCTATTTAGTGATATTGATATCCAGTAGCACTGTTGCTATATCTTGCACAAATTTTATTATACTACTACCCTCGCACGCGACAAATATAGGCTTCGATAAGGCGAGAGCCGCTTACTTACTCAGTACGGTGTCAGCTCTCGACCTGGTCGGACGTATAAGTGGATCCGCGCTCTGCGATTTGAATTTCATGCCGAAGTCTTTCTATTTCGTGGGTGGTTTGTTTTTTTCCGGGATAAGTTTAGCGACTTTGCCTTTTTTGAAGTCATATACGGCTATTAGTGTCTTCTGTGGTTTCTTTGGTCTTGCATCGGGGATAAATAACGGTGTCACGACTTTAGTTATGGCGGAAATATTGGGGGTGGATAGGTTAATGTCCACTTACGGTATAAGTTTGTTCGTGAACGGTCTGTTACAATTGGTAGGACCGCCCGTTTGCGGTCTATGGTACGAACACGACAAAAACTACGTGCACATGTTCGTTACTTTCGGGTTTATATTTATAGTGGGTGCGTCTCTATGGTTGTTCATGCCCATGATAGACAGGCACAAAAGAAAGAAATTGGAGAATTCTATGTTAGATCACAAGGCGTAAGTTATATTATTTTTTTATTTGAATTTATTAATATTTTTAGGTGAATTGCGGTTACCGTTTTACGAAGAAATAAGAGGGGTTATCGTTTTTTCGTTATCGTTTTTTTGATGATTTGAGACTTAATGTGGGGTAGTTGTAAAAACACGATTACTTCACTTGGTGCATCTTTAAGAGTTGTAATTTAATATATATATTTACTGTTACAATCGAAGTGGTCGCGGATTCATTTCGTTTCCATTATCGTGTAATTTTTTTTTAATAATTTTACATCGATTAATCCGAATTATGTTTGTTTTAAAATAGTTTATTTTTTCATAAATCAAATGTTATAATACAGTTGATCGAATCCAATAACAGTTACAAGACAACTGTCGTTGCCGGTTCAAAGGGCTGTGATGTTTTGCCAGGCTCTGAATACTTTAATGTTATTTACTCTCTATTTTTTAATTATTAAAAGAATTTATTAGATCGAGGCTTTTATAGTATTACGATAAGTTATTATTCGTGGTGGCAAAGTATTTTTAAAAAAACTACTTCCAATTTGTCGTCCATTTTGTATCGAAATTAATGTGAAATAGGTAGGTCTAGGGCAGTAACTGGTGTTTTCTGCCAATGGAGGTAGCATAGTGGGTCTAAGCTCTAAGCCTTGTACTTGAGGCTTTTGACCAACAGTGGGACGTTTATGTGTCAAGTAATTTGATTGGATTTTTATATGCTCGCCAACTTCTATTAAATCAGGGTATCGCGTTTCCATTCCAAAATCATTCCCAATCGATATTATTAAAAAAAAAAAAAAAAAAAAAAAAAAACAATACAACACACAACTAAGTTTACTAAAATCCTCGTTATAGAATATTTAAATATTTATCATTAGTATAGCTTTATCTTGTTTTTTATACTAATTCGACATCGATTTTTAAATAATCCCGCGTAGTTTTCAATCTCGTGGGAATTTGAATTTAATGATTTGACTTTCTATATAGTATTTTCAGTATTCTACCATTATTGGTGGTGATTACAGTGTGTGAACTAACCTAACAGAGGTTTTTGTTTAGTTTTATACATAATTTACAATTTTATGCAATCGGTATATAATTGGAAAGAGAGAGAGAGATTGTCACTATCTTTGTATCTCGGAATGCTTTTTCTCGCTCTTCAGAGCTGCACATCTTTTACATTTAATATGTGATATGCACAAATTAGATTAGTCATAAAGAGTGTATCTTATTTTGCCTTATGTCATACTGTTTTATAGTATTTTTTATATAAATTGAAATCTAGTTAGAACTAGTTTACACTGTCTCTTGATGTCCATACACAAAAATATTACAAAAATAATGATAAAAGCACAAAAACAATGGTTTTATTAAATTTGGAGTTATGTCAGTTTTAGTTTCAGCATTTCCACCAATGGACTCCGTTCCACGATAAATGACATGAAACATCTTGTTGACATGTTATTCAATCTCCTTAAAAAACTCCCGTCCAAAATATTTACATGATATTTGTAAGAAAAAGAAGTAATTTTTGTGATTACTTGTTCCCGATAATCTCTGCAATAGCTGGACTGATTTTAATGGGATTTTCAATTTATGTCTTACTACTTTAGCTTGTTATTTATTTCGAAGTTAACAGATTACTAATTACAAGCGTCTAAGTGCGCGATATATATTGACATTCAAATTATCGTAGGGCTCGTTATTTGCTTAATTTGTACAATTATATACACAATAGCTGTATTGTATATCACATTGTCTTTTATTATAACATATTTAATCAGAGTATTAAAAAATAACCAAAAATATGTCAAATGCCAAATCTTGTCAATATACACAAACTTTTTTTTACTTTATCGCGTCAATTAATATATATTTTTAGTGTTACAATTTAAAAAATCATTATAACGATATATTTTTTCTATATGCAACTATAATACGTGGTCTTTTATTTATTTGGGTACAAAAGATTACATTTGTTAGTTAGGAATGGGCGTAACGGTTAAAACATGTTACAGTAACGGCTATTTACAAAAACGTTTTATTATAACCCGTTGCGCAATATGAGTAACGGTTTTAAATTTTAAAAAATGGTGTTACGTACGTAAGGGGGCAACCATAAATTACGTATGGTTTTAAGAGTGACAGGGGATCGAGAAGAATCTCACTCAAACTAATCTGAATCGGCGTGTCTAAAGGATTATTTATTTCCCAATTAATTATGTTACATTATAAGATCGTCCGAAAAAGCTACAATCATTGTTTAACTGTCAAAAGTTACCCAAAGGCGTTTCTTATAAATCCAATGGAATAAAAAAAAACAAATTTACACTAAAAATTTCTTTAAAAAAAATCTTAAGTAAGAGTTTAGATGTCCCCTAAAATCTTATGATATCTCACCAGCTCACAGGTATAATGGACGCCCCGTAAAGATGACGTCTCGACAACACCCGCCTTTAAAAGTGCTTGTGCCAAAATTATTTGATTAGTTATTAATGTCTTAAAGACTTAAATTTATGGCTGATTTTCTTGTTTCTTTTTTTTTAATAAATTTCATAAGATTTACTTGAAAAATGTCTCGCTGCACTTTATATAGCAAACTCTGACTTAGATCAAACTTAATTAACATATATGCTGAACTGATGTATATAATCATACAACTATCCGATGGTTATATATATTTGGCTCTAATGGTGTGACTCGCGTCATTCTGGATCCCAATCTTTTCTTTGCTAATCTTCAAGTCAATCGGATAAATAAATTTAGAGAAATCAGGATAAAGTAGTCAATAATATAAAATTTGTTTTTGTTCATAAACCATTCTAGATTTTCAGAATTAGTCTCCTTCTTAATGACGTCCTTAGGGATCCTTTTGATTGCTTATATTTATATAAAGTCAAAATACGAATATAATTTTTTTTATAAATTTTTAAAAAAATGTTTAGAACACGACAAAGTCGAAACTGTGATCTTTAGTTTAGTAGTTATGTCAAAATATAAACAAAGAATTACTTTGTTTATATTTTGTTGATTTATGTGAGTTAATACTGATCAAAGTCAGAGAATCCTCTATATGTTTGAAGATTATCCACATGGAGGGGAATGGATAAGACAACTTACAATCATTTTCACCGCCCATACGACGGAATTAACTTTATAAATAAGTTACTTTTCCTTCAAGTCATTGTAACAAAAAAAATGTATTTTTTTGTCAAAATGTTACCTAATTTTAATAGGCTCTATTTATGATTACATAGTATTAAAGTTATTATATTTGTGTAAATAAAAAATATTTTATTACAGATATGTGTATTACTTCACACCCGCTTTGTATCAGTTCGATATATTTTCCACGTACTATCGAATAATAGATTATATAATAACAAAATAATATTTGATTCCCTACTCGACTAGCTATGTGTTGTGTTAAATTTTTCTAAATTGTAATACTTTTTAAACATGTTCATAATGTCTGATGTGTGATAAGACTGATATTTTTATTAACACATTAAAAAACATGCTACTTGTTCAGTCCATCATGTAAATTTATATATTAACGATAACGTCTATTTTTTTTTTATCTAATATATACATCATTGATTCTGCACACACCCATTTACAGTTGGAAGCGTTCGCGGAGGAAACCACCAACGAGCTAGAAGATTCAACGCCAAAGCTGTCGCTGACCCCGGAAGAGAGCAGCGGAGAGAAATACCACAACGGATCCCCGCCCATATTAAAACAGTTTTCCAACGTGACTCTAGACGAGAAGTTTTCCCCCAAAACAGATTTTGTCCGATCAGCTAGCGCCGTCCACGTGTCCCATATAGACAATAGCAGGCTTAGGAAAACATCTACACCCGTGTCATCCAAACTCGGCCTCCAAAACACCTCTAGCAAGATATCAAATCATTTGCCTAGTAATTTGTCGTTACTGGAGTCAGTGCCGGAAGGGAAATCTAGTAGAGTTAACTCTCAAGAGACGTTCGGGAAAAAATTAATCGTTCCCAAAACGCCAAAACGTAGTCCCTCTACGTCTAGCTTTCAATACATGTCGACTCCTTTCCACGGTTCAACTCTCTCCGCTTTCGAGAAACCCAGCGAATTTGCATCACAATTTAGCTCGTTGGCGGATAGTTTAGCCCCAATAAGCTACTGCTGCGGCTGCAAGAAGAAGCCGACGGACAACGAAGCCAAAGAACCAAACAAGTATTTCGATATCCAACTGTTAAAAGATCCGATTTATCTAGTTATCTTAGTATCTAATTGTACTTCTGCGATATCTTATACGAATTTCATCATTCTGGTTCCGTCGTACGCTCATGAATGCGGTTTCGATAAGTCTTTGGGGGCATATTTGCTATCAATAATTTCAGCTCTAGATTTGGTCGGACGTATAGGCGGTTCTGCGTTGTCCGATGTAATACAAACGCCAAAACGGTATTTTTTCATGACAGGACTTCTGCTATCAGGTATAAGTTTAGCGATGATACCGCTGGTGTCGACATATCCCGCGATAAGCGCCTTCTGTTGCGTCTTCGGTCTCGCCTCCGGTATCAACGTCGGCGTGACGGCTCTAGTGATGACGGAAATGCTAGGTACAGAAAGGCTTATGTCGTCTTACGGTATTAGTTTATTTGTGAACGGTATACTGCAGCTGGTGGGGCCCCCGATTTGCGGCGCCTGGTTTGAATATACGAAATCGTATAAACCATTGTTCATCACGTTTGGATTCATTCTGATTTTCGGCGCCGCTCTGTGGGGATTCGTGCCGATCATTCACAGGCGGAGAAGAAATGCGGAAGCGATGGAAAATAGCGATAAGGCCTAGTTAAGTTACTATAAAGATATTAAGTAGGTGCTCGTAATCTTTTCTACTTATATATAATGAGTGTTGTATGTTGAAAACACCGCAAATTCAATTCGAATTTAACTTCAATCAAAACTTTTAACAAATATAAATTTTTATAGTATAGTTGTGAGAATGTAAGCGCTGATATTTTTTTTTAATATATCACTTACATATCACATGCGATTGCATAGAATGCTTTGATTAATAAAAATGTTTCAATTACGTTGCATTTTAAAAGGTCCTCCGTTATAATCTTATAGTACAATTGTTGCAGAATACTACATAAACAGCATTATAGTAGATAAAATTAGTTCCAGCGATTACAGATTTAAAAATAACAACATGATCGTAAGATCTATACTATTAACATCCTCCAATTCTCCTCCAAAAAACAGCCTGACTATATAGTTTTGTTATACCTTTTTTTCATGCGTATAATTTAATTATACACATTCCAAAAAATACGTATAACTTCGTGCATGCATATAATTTTATAAATCTATATCTGGGACCGAAATTTGAATGTAAGGATAATTATATACAATTTCTTTCCTCGAAGGGGAATATACAATCTGTCGTCTTTATTATTAGGTATAGATTACGTCTAATCTAAATTTTCAAATAAAACTATAGGGCTGAATGTTTTTATGTCACAAATTAATATCTTATAAACATTTTCTGAGTAGTGTTTTTTAAGATAGAAACGAAACATCCCCTTATACAGCGGTATTATTGCTTTAAGTTTAGGATTGTCTTCCTATAGCAATTTCCTCTAATATATTTCGAATAATACAAATAGTCATAAAGAGACCTGATGGCATTATGAATATAACGTGGATTCTTATTGAGCTATTGGTTTGAATCCTGGGCAGCTAGATCTCGTCGTAGAACTTGTTTAAAATTCATCTGAGCATTCTGAAAGCGATTCTGGGTAATCTGTAGCGTGTATCCAGCGGTGGAGCGGCCTGGTTGGTTAGGAGGCCTGAGCCCAGCAGTGACATTTTAAAAGGCCACAAACCTCACCTTCATCACAATTTTTCATAATCCTATAAAATAGATTTCATGTTCACTGAAAAAAAGAAAAATTGTAAATGTAATATCTAATTGTGGAACGAATTAAGTTTCTTCTATTCTAAAATCAATTTAGACACAATGTATATTTTTCTCTATCTCAACGAATTAAATCAATGTTTAATCAGTTAAGTCTAATTATACCTAATAATTATTTAGATTATGCTATATCATCTGTTTTGCGAATAAAATAAAGTAGCGACATTAATGTAGCTGCTTTTTATTTTCGCGTTATAACCGTTTCTAAACGATATCGTTATTTTGTAACTGTAAAAATCTAACGTCCCGGCACTACGCTTTTATTGTCAATTGTCGAACAAAATTGATACTTAATGCCTTACTATTATTAATTATACTCCGTACTATAATGTATACTTGTATCTTATTTAATACATTTTATAAATGAGTCTTATATGATCAAATATAATTAAGAATTTTAAAATTATATCAATATTGTCTTGCTAACGGTACTCATGTAACGTTGCATATTCAATATGAAAACTATGTTCATATTATTTTGCCAACGGTACTCGTTTGACGTCCTCTTGAAACTTTACGCCATACGTATATTCAATTTAAAAGCTGTATTAATATTGTTTTGCCGACGGTACTCGTGTGACGTCATGTTGTAACGCTAATCTCTTCGCACATATTTAATTTTAAAACTATATTGATATTGTTTTGTCAACGGTACCCGTGTGACGTCATCTTGTAACGTTACTCCTTACATATATTTAATTTTTAAACTATATTGCAATGGTTTTGCCTACGGTACTCGTGTGACGTCATCTTGTAACTTTATTCCGTAAATATATTCAAATTCAAAGCTATATTAATATTGTTTTGTCAAAGGTACTCGTTTGACGTCCTCTTGAAACGTTACGCCATACGTATATTCAATTTAAAAGCTGTATTAATATTGTTTTGTCAACGGTACTCGTGTGACGTCATGTTATAACGATTATCTCTTTGCACATATTTAATTTTAAAACTATATTGATATTGTTTTGTCAAACGGTACTCGTCTGTCGTCATCTTGTTCAGTTAGTCCTTACATATATTTAATTTTAAAACTATACTGCAATGGTTTTGCCTGCGGTACTCGTGTGACGTCATCTTGGAACTTTATTCCGTAAATATATTCAAATTCAAAGCTATATTAATATTGTTTTGTCAACGGTACTACGGCGGCATAAGTGTAATTTACTCGTATACCATATTACAATTGTATTGATAAATCTTATAACTTACTTCTAAATATACTTTTTTTACGGTAGAAATGTTTGTTTCATTTTACATTTGACTAGCTATTCCCCGCGGTGTCTCACTCTATTATATCAACTATCTGTTGGTGAAAGCCACCTCAAAATCGGTCCAGCCATTTCAGAGATTTGCCTTAATAAACATACAGACACAAAATTTAAAGTTGATTTTTCATGGAAGTCCTTTATATACTCACATATGCAAGCTTTAAACGAGCTTAAGCATTATAAAGACCGCTACCGAAAACGAAGACAGACGATAGTGCTAATGACATTTTACGAAACTATAGCTTTCTGAAAAATACAGTTGGCTGATGCTCGGGTCAACGAACGCACGGGATCGGCGTTAACCCGTTCGTACAAGGGCACCACGCTGCGGTTTTTCGCACTTTTGGCCGCGTGTGTTCGTTGACCCGAGTGTCACCTGGCTGAGATTGATTTAGCTGTACTAACATTTTCAAAATTGATTTTTGTGTGTCCCATCATCAACGGTGTCATTAGTAATATCATCTGTCTTCGTTTTCGGTAGAGATCTAACACCTTGTATAAAGAGCACCCCTAAAGCCTTATAACCGTTTGCCTGTCCGGTCGTGTTTTTTTTATCTCAGTAATTTGTCCACGCTTGGTTAACGGAAATAATAGTAATTCACTCTGCCCCCGCACGGACGTTTTTGCGTCGATTGTCCCGCGGGTCGAGTGACGCTAAAGTGGCTAATAGTTAAACTATACAATGTTATTATTTTATTAAATTAAACCTCTGGTGAAGCGCCACGTTCCGCAAAACTTTGGGATAGTGAAAAAAAGGCTTGTATTAAAACGCTCATATCTTATAAATTAAAACTTACCTCGAACATTTTCAATATATATATAATCAAAAACATAAATCATCGCTGATAAACACTCACAGATTATAAAACACCACAAAAAAACTTAACGAACTTCGACACGACACACGCACCGTTACTAACGGTTACTTTGTAACTGATTTATTATGTTACGACAGTTACCGAGAAGAGAACTAGATAATACACATTATGACAAAAAGAAAGATGCTTATATTACCGATTGCCCGAGGGGAGACAGTACTACGGTATCAACCAATAGTTAAAACGGACAATCTACTTGTGTCAATCGGTAGTTGACACGGACAATTGAACGGTTATAAAGTTACGATATATCAATATACGAATATATATACTTATGTAGCTTTGTCACACTCTTCACTTATTTGTAATACGTAAAAGATAACAACGGTTACCGTGCGTTATCTTTTTTATAGATCTTTTCGATAGAATTCCGAAGTACATAAATTTCATCTATCAGCATTACAAATCTTTGAATTTCAGGTCTTTTGCTGGAAACTACATTAGAATCTTTTGTGTTGGGGAGGGCTTCAGGATCAGATCAAATCCCCACGGGTTCTGCGGACTGTATGTGGTTCAGGTGCTTTGATCTTGCGGGTTCGGTTCGTCAATGTTCAGGCTTTTGAAAGCTTCGGTCTTCAGTTATTCGATGCGTGGGTCTTCAGGATTCGGAGGTTCGGTCGTCAGTGTTCGGGCTTATGTCTTGTATGTGTCATATAAACCCTGGGAGAAGCCTTTTATACAACTCTCCTACTCGGCACGTACATACGTCGAAACGAGTAGGAGAGAGGGCAATCGCGGGTGATGAGGTAGGTGAGGGAGGGGTCGCCGGCGGTTGACCAATCAGAATTAGCCGCCGCCCGGCCGCAATACTTTTGTATAAATAATAATACAACATTTATTACCAAACCAAAACAAAGTATTGGGTAAAAATAATAAAATACAATACAATACAAAATACACTTGGTATAATAATATTTATTTTCAAAAGGATCACAAACTTCGAGATATGTTCATTAAATATAAAATATATTCATATAGCATTCAGTGTAAATTAATCACAATTCTTAACAACTACAAGACTGGTGAGATTATTATGTTACAAATGCTGTTTAAATTTGCCGAGAGTCGATTGGGTGATCATTTGAATTTGATGAAATTGTTGGTTAGCATTTTCGAACACAGACACGAGGGTCTTGGGTTCTTGTCCCGGGACAGGCCATTTCAATAATAGATATTCAGTTTTCTAATCAAGATTCGTCGTCGTCGCCTCAAAAAAACCTTATGAGTGAGGAGGCATGCGCCCAGCAGTGGGGCGGTAAAGGGATACTACATACCTTATATTTATTTATAAAATTATATAAACTTAAATATAAGAGCAATAAAAGTACAAGCGGACTTATCGCTAAATAGCGATTTCGTCCAAGCAACCTTGGGTTAAAAAAAGCTAAAAGCAATATAGGAGGTACGCAATAAAATAACCATACATACATGTATAACAATAAATATATTTAAAAAAAAACTAATATATACATGTCGGATTGCGGTGGTCTGCGAAGCGCTGGCGCCATCTATCTATCGGCGTGGGACAGAGTCAATGGTGACAATCCAGCGAGCGTCCCTCGGCAGTTCTCGAGTGGCGGTCGGCCGGAGCAGTCGACTATTGAAACTGTCGCGTTCCTAGCGCTATTATTGTTAATGAATTTGTGTAATTGAACATTAAGTGATTGGACATTTTAATCTGACTTAATTAATAGTGTTTGATTGCACCAACATTACCCACGAACGCCCACAGTATAAGAAATTAAATTGTGGGCGGAGAACCCTACGTCGCCATGCTTTATGCTTCCTTCTCTCTTATTCTCCGACATATATAATATTAATATATACATATATAGATTTACTTATACTGCCTCATTGGTCTAGTGCTTTTCAATATGCTCGAAGTTGCATCCACCCTGAGTGGTCCTGCGCCTGATTTTTCTCCGGTCGTGTCGGATTGCCGTCACGTCGGACTATGAGAGTGTAGGAATAGAGAGTACACTTGTTGTGTACCATGCCATCCAATCCGCAGTGGAGCAGCGTGGTGGATCTATGCTCTAAAAACCCTCTCTCATATGAGTGAGGAGGCCTGTACCCAGCAGTGGGACGTTAATAGGCTGCTACTATCTTACAATATACGAATAGCCTTTTTAAACAAACAAAGGTAGATAAAAAAGAATCTCATTACACTTCAATTAAAGTACATTATTAAATAACGTTACAATTTAAAAAATGTGCGTTATATCAGGGATTTAAAGTTTACAAATGAGGTAAATGAGATTTTAATCTCTACTTAGATTTTGATGTTTTTAGGAATTATAAGACTTAATGTTTTAACTAAGCATGGGATTAACATATCCGTTATTCGCTACGTTATTGATAAAATAGCAGATAACGAAAATAACTGATACACAAAAAAGCGTTATTACGTTACTAACAATATTTTACGATAGGGATCGAGTATTATAATAACTTTTATTATTATTTCATTAACTTGATAGCGGAGAAATAAAATAATAACCAAAGAAGTAGCAAAATTCGCAAAATACAAGTTGACTAAGCCAAAGTCAATGTCAAAATATACAAATTTATTTTGTAAAGAAAACATTAATTCATTGTGTAGGCAGAATTAAATATGTATTTTGACCATTCAATGTGCTTTAATTAAATTCTCTGTAAAATAATGATGATGTCCGCAATGCTAAAAGTGTGGAACGTGTTTTTACATCTCTTATTGGCGAAAGTGTGTAAGTGTGTGTAAAACCCAAGGACATTTATATGGACATTGTGTAAACAGCTTTCAATACCCATGATATGAGTGCCTTTATAAACTTAGTTTTTACACAACGTTTTCGGAATTGAACGCTACATTACTGAAAAAAAATATATTAAAAGGGTGGAAGTATACAAGCCAATCCTTGAAATAAAATGAGAAAAGAAAAAATATGAAAAGCACCTGGTGTATATGTTAATGTTAAGTTAATATAATTTAGTATCTTATTAATAGTTATTATTCAATATTATTATAAGTTTTTTATATTTTTTCTTAGATTAAAATTCGTCCACCGATGATCCTTTGGCATTAAAAACCATTTTGAAAGTTTATTTATAACTTAAAATAATCAGTACCTGTTGTTAAGCGTATTCTAAAGGGTGCTCGAATATATAAAGTAAAAGTAAGTAGCAGCCCATTAACGTCCCACAGCTGGGCACAGGCCTCCTCACTCCAAGGAGCGAGGGTTTTTAGAGCATAGACCCACTACGCTGCTCCACTGCGGATTGGCAGGCATAGTACACAACAAGTGCACTCTCTATTCCTTTACTCTCATAGTACGATGTGACGGGAATCCGACACGACCGGAGAGAGATCAGGCGCAGGACCGACGGCTTAACGTGCTCTCCGAGGCACGGGGGTGGGTCACGCCGCCAACTTTCCAACTTCGGGCAAATATTGAGAAAATCTTCATAGAAAACTCAATATTGATTGTTGAATTGGCCCGACCCAGGATCTCATGTCTGAAGTCGAACATGCTAACCACTAGACCAATGAGGCAGTTTCGAATATATATTGCCACAAAACTATAAGAAAACTATAAGAAACGTCATAAAGAAAAATGTTACGTGCATTTGGGAACAATATTATACTTTTTCGTATAACATACCTACATGCTAACACAGACCCTAATAAATCATTATAAAGTATTATATAATATATTTTGTATATATAAATAAATCATACCTAATATGTAGTCTACGTAAGGAATAACTTTTCAGTAATAAATAACTTGATAGCATATCAGTTATTGGAGCTATGATCACTTCAGTTACAGTTATTGAAATAAAGCAATAACACCTATGCTTAGTTTTAACCAACACTACGAGGATCGTTTAAACGAACTTTCTATCAGTCCGCGTTTGGCACTCAATAGCGACGGACGTGTCTATTGTAACAAATAATCTCACCATTACTAATAACTACATTTATATATCCACGTTTCACTTAATAAATATATTGCTGAAGGAATACCACTGTGAAAGCGAAGCGAATGCGATATTAAAAACGAGAAGAAATGAATATGACTGAAGCGTCACGCTCGTTTATGTAAGGCGAGTGTCAGTGAGCATATGACCTAATAATGACCTTCGTATGACCTATGTTTTTATTGAACTTTTATTTCAACAGCACCCTTTTTCACCATTTTTACATCTTACTGAGTCACCAGTGAACACATGACCTAAAAATGATCAGTTTTTGACCAAACTGTGACTATTTACGGATTTCATACCTCATGTTTATCTATAATAGGGTCTAACGTTAAAGAGTGTCCGATATTTTACTTAAATTCTACTTACGTACCTTTTGTGCAAATAAAAAATATAGACGTATTCCCAGACAACCTACAGTCTTTCCAACGTAAAATTTGTGAGTTTTTAACCTTTCCCACTCATAATTATCAAAAATTTGCACAATATCCGATTGGGGGTACCAAAATACCCCAGTTCATTTGTTGGAAATTTAAAACAGATACATAAGGACATCACGACTTTAGCGAGGCGACTAAGCGACAACGAAAACAGTGTCGTATATCTGTCTCGCTCTTTCCTTACGGTACCACGTTTGTTCGAGCGAGAGAAATAGCACGTATCAACTATTTGGGTTTTTGTTATCAAAAACTATATTTCGAAAACAGGTGTCGTTATAATTAGAGAAATTGTGAAGAAAGTAACTCTTCTAATATTCAAGTCGTTATATTAAAATTTATATATGGGGGATTTCAAATCCCCCGCTTCGTGTCGGGCAGTTTAAGAAAGTCGGATCAACAGAAACTCAGCTGTTACAAACTTTAAAACTTGAAAAATAAACGTTAAGAGTTCCACAAGGTTCTATATTGGTACCTTTTCTATTCCTCATTTACATTAATGATTTTCCTTAGTTTATAAGGATTATTGAAGGTAAGTCAATAGGAAAAGGTTGTTTTATAATATTAATGATTACGAAAAATACGAAGAAAGTAGATGTTCTAACTCTCAAGTAAAATACATTAAAACTGAACATGGTGGATTTCAGATCCCCCGCTTCGTGCCGTTTAGGTTAATATAAATCCGTAAATATAGTCCGT
The DNA here is from genome assembly GCA_015832385.1 of Elymnias hypermnestra. Classification (NCBI taxonomy): domain Eukaryota; kingdom Metazoa; phylum Arthropoda; class Insecta; order Lepidoptera; family Nymphalidae; genus Elymnias; species Elymnias hypermnestra. Next base: position 305,561 of record JACTOM010000534.1, on the reverse strand, counting down.
GGAACGCTGGCGGCATCTTTCTATCGGCGTGGGACAGAGTCAATAAGTGGCAGTCTGGCGCGTCTCTCGGCAGTTGTCGGGTGACGGCCCGCCGGCGCAGTCGACTTTTTGAAACTGTCTCGTCCCTAGCTATTATTGTTAATGAGTTTCTATAAATTGATATCGGGAACATTCAGCGATTGAACATTATAATCCTAGTTAATTATTAAAGTGTTTGATGCCTCTAATGACGATGTCGGCCTTACGCCCCTATGCTTTATGCTTCTCTCCTTCTCTCTTATTCTCCGACATATTTCCAACTTTTAGCAATTTAGTTGTATACATTATAGATCAGTTTTTAAATCATGTCATGATCATTGTCATTAAAATAAGTTAAATTCTAAGTAGCCGCTTCGCTTCGCTTCACAAGTAGATTATTAGCCTTAATAGAGATCTTTTTACATCAAATGGAATGGAAATTTCAAAAATTTTGACTATTTTTTTTTAAATCGCACTAATTTCCGTTTAACGAATCATTATATATGAAAACGTTAAATATGCTACTTTTAACATATTACTGTGGTGCATATAGGTAAATATCGAAAAAAAAAACACGGTTATATACCGCTGCTTTGAAGGTGTGATCAGGCAACTTAATTATCAGTTACAGGTCACAATAACTCTCTCTTTAAAACATTTTCCGCATTATTATATCATGAAACTGATGCGTCACGCTCATCTAAAGCAGCAAGACAGTTACCAGCGTATACATGACCTTGAAATGATCTTTATATGATCTACTCCACTATATCTAAAACAGTATCCGCTGTATTTATATCATGAATGAAACTGATGCGCCACGCTCGACTATGTAACGTTCGCGAAAAGTAAGATGGGCTCTAAGGAAACAAGTTATTACCAGAGCACATATGACCTTAAAATGACCTTTGTATGATCTACGCAGCTCTCTTTAAAACACTCGTCTTTTTATTTTATTTATTTATATAATGAATGAGACTCACACGTCACGCTCAGGAGCGTTAATGCGGCTCTAAGGGAGCGAGAATTACTAGCGTACACATGAACTTGAAATGATCTACTCCACTATCTAAAACATTCTTCGATGTATTATATATAATTATATCATAAATGAAACCGATGCGTCACGTTCGATTATGTGACATTCGCGAAAGTAAAGTGGACTCTAAGGAAGCGACAGAGTAGTACCAGAGTACATATGACCTTAAAATGATCTTATATGATCTATGCAGCTCTCTTTAGACTACTCCCCATTTTATCATATTTATTTATTTATATAACGAATGAGACTGATGCGTCACGCTGGATTATGTAACGTTCGCGAATGTGGGCTCTAAGAAAGCGAGGTAATTACCAGAGTACACATGACTTAAAATGATCTCTGTATGACCTATGTAGCTCTGTTAAAAACATTCCCTACTTTATTGTACAACTAGCTCACCCAGCAGACGTTGTTATGTCCTAATTGGAAAATGCGTCTAAAGGCGCAACCTATATTTTTGTAAATATATCTTTTTTTGAATTGTATCACAGCTGCTTCAAAGCAGCGTTATATTTTTAAGAATATAGACAGAAATGTTTCCCTCAAATAATATATACAAGGTATAAAAAAATTAAAGGAGAATCCCTTGGAGTTGATATTACCGCCGATCAGTTTTGGTAATACGTCATAACAGAAAACCCAAAAAAATTCAATACAATTGAAGGAAATATTAGCTCATATAAAAAAATAAGGCGGAATCCCTTGGGTTGATATTACCGTCGGTCATATTGTTCATATGACTATTACACTCTGTATATCATAAAAAACTGAATATTTAAATAAAATACTGTACACAGGGTGTAAACACATGATACCGGAATATATAAAAATATAACTATTACGCCCTATATATATTTAAAATAGAGTGTATAAAAATATTGCCAGTAATAAAAACTAAGGTGAATTTTCTAGGGCTGATATTACCGTCGGTCATCATGTTAATATGGTTGTTACACCCTGTATATATAACAAAAATTTTACATCCCAAGAAACTTTGTATATATTTATATAAAATACTGTACACAGGATATAAAGATATTTTACCTAAAATTCAAACAAAGAGATTCACGTTTCCAGAGTTGATATTACAGTCGCTTTTTTAGTAAGGTAATCGTTACACCCTGTACATATTAAAGACCCCCTATAAATACAAAGGTTTCTATACATTTAAATAACAGGGTGTAAAAAAAAGTTGCCGGTGGTTTAAACTAAGGAGATTACTCTGGAGTTGATATTACCATCGGACTTTTTGATAATTTTTCTGTTACACTCTGTATATATTTAAAAAAAATGTTACAAAATTATTAGCTGCTGCAATTATTAGTACATAAAAACTATTAATATAAGTAACTCAAAAAAAAAATTAAGTTGTACATTTCAGTTATGTCATTCTTGCACTAAAAAACGTATTTTAATGAACAACTATAGTATCTCTCTTTAATTCAATCCCCACTTTGTCACACAACCAGCTCACCCGGCAGATGTCGTTATGTCTAAATAATAAAATCGTACATCTCTTCAACAGCGCCACCTATCGAGTACTTTAAAAACAAGGCACATTTGGTGAAGAATTTCGTTAAATCCAACCAAACTTTTTTATTACAATGAGAAAATACTCATTAATTCTTCGTAATATTAAGATTATTAAAATAAATAAAAAATTATGCCTAAAAGTGTCATCTATCGAAATAAATAATCATTTGTTGCTTTTCTCATGTTATTCAATAAGTTTTAGCTTCGGAATACGGCATATATATCTATAAGTCAGCTGCTACTGACAACCGTACGATAGTCAACGAGCAAGCACATAAATATCACTTACTATTGAAAATCAATAAAATTTGAATCTAAAATCAATAAGGGACAAGATAATAAACAAATTAGCAAATAAAGCATTAAACGTCTGCAAAGTCTGTCAGTTGGTAAATAAAATACCAGCGATTCGAAAATTTGATACTAACGTACGTAAACCGGCAGGAAACTCGTAGTAATTCTTTTAAACTAAGCTGTCTGTTAAATTATACAAAATTCTATGTGCAAATGCAATATGAGTTTGACTTAAACTTTTTGACATAAAAACATATTCTCTCCCCCTATGGGTCTCCCTCCCCCCTTTAAAAGTTGTAGGTGGCGCTGTAGCAGCAGTAATTTTTCGCAGATAGCTAGTTAAACAACGGGGACATGAAGACGTTAACTAGGAAGACAAATTAACTGCCGGTTAAAGTCAACTTCCGGTTAAAACACAACCTTTGTATACTTAAATTACAATTGAGGTGACGTCGGCCATTTTCTGAACATAAACACCTGGAGAACCGCTTATGTGAAAAAATGTATTAATTTTTGTGATACATCATGATAAAGCCATCTTTTTTCGCTACAATTAAAAAGTTATATTGAATTTATAATTAAATTTCTATTGTATGGAATGCCCCCCGATAAAACACGAACTAACCCGAGTGTGACGTCACAACGCAACAGTTACAGCCCTCGGAATTTCATTTAAAATGTAATTACGTATGACGTCACTAATATGGCGACCAATCGTTGCGTTTATAGTCAATATTTAAAAAAATCTCATTAAAAAATTTGTATCACCCTGTATCCGAAATGTACGGATTGCTGAGAAAGCTTTATTGAAAAGAGAACATATTAATAAACTAATGTCTGAAAAATTCATGATAACTTTTTATACGGAGTGTTTCCGACGTCACTCGCGTAATTCCCGATCCCTTTGAAATATGGACAAGGGAGTTTTCTCAAATATGTAACGTGCAACTAACAACACATAAAATAACCCAACACAACGAACTTGCAACAGTTGAACCATGTATCATATGTGATTCACACGAAAGTATAAAAATAATATAACTTTTATTCGCCATGGAAAAAAAATACTCAGATGACATAACCACACTAGACACGATCACCCTGTATATAAATCACAATCATTACATTTTTATAGTAATTTAAAAGGCATAAGCGGTTCTCTTACTCGGTGTTAGGTGACCGCTCTCGAATACGAAGACAGATGACAGTACTAATGACAGCTAGAGGTCGTTGACCCGGGCTGAGACGTCAGCTGTTTTAATTCTGTTTCAGTGCTGGTTGTTTTTTGAAGTGAAACTTCTTCAGCCATATGAGGGTAAACTATTTACGGATAAGCGTTACGAAGATGTGCAGCGTTTACAAGAAACATGTGGCATTTTAATTTGCCACTCAAAAAAATATCAATTTTCGAAACATTAAATATTTTAATGACAATTAAATTCCTAACATATAAACGATTAAAAATTAGTTTACCAAAGTAATTTCACTTCTGACATGTGCACTTTGTACGCACTCACTTTTTTTTTACGAAACTATCGTCTCATTTAGCTGTACTAACACGATGGAGCGTAAATAATGCCAATAAAAATATAAATCATATATTTTAATCAGGATCGGTTTTTTTTCGTCCCGTCCTCAAAGGTGTCATTAGTACTATCATCCGTCTTCGTTTTTGGGAGTCCTAACACCTCGTTTTAATAAGTCATTGACCCCATTCGTGGTCCTTAATAACGAGGACTTCGGATAGGTAGTGAAATGGCCGGTAATGAAACAGCTTATATACATGTATGTATGTCTTATCTTAAAGCCAATAAGGGTTTGCTGCCTTTAATTGCTGTCCTGATCTTCTTCACCAGAGCTGCTGGTTGGATAAGAACCGACACTTCGGATCCGTGCATAGCCATTCTGTTCATTTCTTCTTCACCGCCCTGTGGAGAATTGTGTTAAAATATAAGTCCTAAATGTTATTAAAATGCAACAAGTTCAATTAACTCCTAAGTTTAGAAATGGAGAATTTCGTTAAAACATATACTAATGATATTTAATTGTAAAGTGAATGTATCTTAAATAATAATAAGTTGTAACGTGACCCTCTAACACAGATTTTGTTATACTTAAAAGAGGGTCTCAACCACATGTAATGTATAGCAAGTAAGTTTATACAAATAAAAAAAAATGTATTCGTATGTATTTATTTGTATTTGTAAAAAAATCAATAAAATTCAGTGAGTAATGTTATAAAATTATATGTAACAAGTTCATTCATTCCATAAAAACACGTATGGGGTATGTCCTAAAAATAAAAATACTTTCATTATTTGAAAAAATACTCAAATCAAATCAAATCAAAATATCTTTATTCAAGTAGGCATATTACAGCACTTTTGAATCGTCAAATTTTTTTTACTTTACTGTAACATAGTCGTTCTTTTGCTGAATACAGATGTAAAGAATTCCATAAACGCCACTAACTTATAACATTTTAATTCCATTTATTTGCTAGATATAGGTGTGGAGAATTTCGTTAAAACATAAGTACGTTCGTTGAAAATGCACCCTAAATGCTAATAAATTGTAACTTATTCAAATGCATTTTATGAATCAATACAGGTGTGGAGAATCTCATTAAAATTATATGAAAATGTATAGTGGTACGCTAGGCTGAGCGATACAGTAATATAAATTGCTTGAAAGGTAGTGAAAGTCTAGATTTAGAGGTTCACTAGGCAAGGCGGCATAGTAATATAAATTGCCTAATATATAGTGCAAGACTAGACTTAGTGGTACGCTAGGCTGAGCGACACAGTAATACAAATTACTTAATAAATAGTGCAAGATTAGATTTAGTGATTTTCTAGGCTGAGCGGCACAGTAATATAAATTGCTTGGAAGGTAGTGCAAGACTAGATTTAGAGGTTCACTAGGCAAGGCGGCATAGTAATATAAATTGCCTAATATATAGTGCAAGATCAGACTTAGCGGTACGCTAGGCTGAGCGATACAGTAATATAAAATGGTTAAAAGATAGTGCAAGACTAGATTTAGTGGTTCACTAGGCAAGACAGCGCAGTAATATAAATTGCTTAATGGATAGCGCAAGACTAGACTTAGTGGTACGCTAGGCTGAGCGACACAATAATACAAATTACTTAATAGATAGTGCAAGATTAGATTTAGTGATTTTCTAGGCAACGCGGCACAGTAATATAAATTGCTTGGAAGGTAGTGCAAGACTAGATTTAGAGCTTCACTAGGCAAGGCGGCATAGTAATATAAATTGCCTAATATATAGTGCAAGACCAGACTTAGCGGTACGCTAGGCTGAGCGATACAGTAATATAAAATGGTTAAAAGATAGTGCAAGACTAGATTTAGTGGTTCACTAGGCAAGACAGCGCAGTAATATAAATTGCTTAATGGATAGCGCAAGACTAGACTTAGTGGTACGCTAGGCTGAGCGACACAATAATACAAATTACTTAATAGATAGTGCAAGACTAGACTTAGCAGTCCGCTAGGCTGAGCTATACTGTAATATAAATTACTTAATAGATAGTGCAAGATTAGATTTACTGATTTTCTAGGTTGAGCGGCATAATAAAAAAAATGGTTAATAGATGGTGCGAGACTAGACTCAGTCGTACGCTAGGCTGAACGGCATAGTAATATAAATTGGTTGAAAGGTAGTGCAAGTCTAGATTTGGTGGTTCACTAGGCCAGGCGGCACAGTAATATAAATTGCATAATATATAGTACAAGACTAGACTTAGTGGTACGCTAGGCTGAGCGACACATTAATACAAATTACTTAATAGATAGTGCAAGATTAGATTTAGTGCTTTTCTAGGCTGAGCGGCACAGCAATATAAATTTCTTAATAGACTTTCACTACGTTTATCGAGCATTAGGACCAGCGACACAATATTATTACTTGCTTATTAAACACTTCATTTATTGATTTATGTGGTATATCGCCTCTTACCAGATTAGCGCGTTTCCATCTTAGACTGTATCATCGCTTACCGTCAGGAGAGATCACATTCAAGCGCCATATCGATTACAACGCTTACACAAACGATTTATTCGAAAGTGCTCACCTATTACTAGTGTAGTAATTTAGTAAAGCAATGCTAAATACATGATGCGTTAGGACGTTCAAGTCTAAGCTTAAAGATTCGCCAGGCTCCAAGGCACAGCTAACATTAATGGTTCGTCACGTTGTATAAGACCATAGGTGATTCGCTACACCCAATGCAACGCTAACACGGTTGGTTCATCAGATAGCGCAAAACTAGATATAGTGATACGCTAGGCTACAAGCAACTCTACCATAGATGGTTCATCAGTAAAACGATACTAGATATAGTGGTTTGCTAGGGCCAACAACAACTAGCTTAGACTTAGTTATGTAATTCGCTAGACCCGATACAACACTAACATAAATGCTCATCAAATAGTACAAAAATAGATATAGCGGGTCGCTAGGCCCAAAGCAACACTTTTATAAATGGTTCAATTGGTTGTGCAAGACTATTTTTAGTAAATCGCTAGACCACAAGCGACACAAGCATAAATGGATCATTAGATAGTGCAAAGCTAGATATAGTGACTCGCTAGACCAAATTTCAAATTCAAAATATCTTTATTCAAGTAGGCCTATACAGCATTTTCGAATCGTCAAATATCGTTTTCTTCATATATTATTTCAATGTACGACTGACGATGATATTAAAGAACGACTTCTAAAGTTACGAGGGTTCCTTCGCTCCCTGATCTGAGAAGAGCCCACAACAAACTCAGTCGGGTGTACGTTTTTTTCTCATCATCATTACACTTTGTATTTTTTATATATTCTGTTGGATTATCAAAAAATAAATAAACACTAGCATAGATGGCTCAACAACTAGTGCGAAACTATATGTAGTAACTCGCTAGACCCAAAAACAACTAGTTTAAATGGTTCAATCACGTTGCATAAAAATTTGTTATGAGGTTCGCAAAACCCAAAGCAACACTAGATGGCTCATCAGCCAGCATAAAACTAGATTTAGTGATTCGCTAGGCTCAAAGCAACGCTAGCATAGATGTCTCATCAAATAGTGCGAAATTATATATAATGATTAGCTAGGCTTAACAAGAACTAGCTCAAATGGTTCATTATGTAGGGCAAAACTAGATACAGTGGTTCGCAAGGCCCAACAACAACTAGGCTAAATGGTTCAATCACGTTGTGTAAAACTTATTTATGTAATTCGCTAGACCCAAAGCAACACTAACATAAATGACTGATCAGATAGCGCAAACTAGATATAGTGACTCGTTAGGCTCAAAGCAACACTATCCTAGATTGCTCATCAGATAGCGCAAAACTATATATAGTGATTTGCTAGGCTTAACAACAACTAGGTTAAATGGTTCATCACATTGTGTAAAACTTAGTAATGTGATTCGCTAGGCCCAACGCAATACTGTTATACATGGTTCAATCGGTTGTGTAAGACTAGTTTAAGTAAATCGCTAGGCCCAATGGAATACTAGCATAGATGGCTCATCAGATAGTGCAAAACTAGATATAGTGGTTCGCTAGGCCCGATAACTACTAGCTTAAGTGGTTCATCACATTGTATAAGACTTAGTTGTGGAGTAGTCTCAATTAGAATTCAAAAAACCCTCTCTGATTCATGTAAGGAGGCATGCCCAGCAGTGGGACGTTAATAGGTAGCTACTTAACTTTTTTTATACTAAAATTCAACGTATGATATAATTGTATTGGTTGTATATGCAATGCAATTATAATGAAAAAAGTAATCTTTATTGTACACCTTAAAAGAAGTGAAGTATTGCGATTAAAGTTTATACGAGCAAATGTACAAAAAGGCGGTCTTGTCGCTAAGCAGTTATTTCTTTCCGACAACAATTATATTTATAACAATTCGCTATACGCAATGATATACATGCCTAAATAAATATAAACTACGTTTGTAAGTGATATGGTATAAATCTTTATTATCAGATTACAATATTCCGCTGAGCGAGACAATAATTTCAATTTTACTAATTGACACATCACTGACCTTAACTAGGTTCAGAGGTCGATTGTTGACCTCGGTCACCGCCCATTTCCCGGGCGGTGGGAGGCCAGCTTTGCCAGCCGGCGACTGCCCCTCCACGGACACTATCGTACACTCATTATCTAGTTTTATACCTGTCAACAAATAATCAATTTGTACAGACAGCAGACAACCCTCATCATTTATAGCTGCAGTACCGTCGTCAGAAAAATATCTTGTGTGCAATACCCACGCGGTTAAGTGAAACCTTCACAAATTTTGGCTTCAAGGTAATGATAAACATTTATATATAACGTATGATTATATTGAATGTATTAATACCCGATATCACCAACATTGCCTAAAGCATCACATAGTTAGGGAACCCTATAGAAACCATCCGTTTAACTGACAATAAATGAACTTAGGACATCCATTAGCTAAAAAACAATCCCCTGAAATAACCCCTATATATACTTATAGGGGAGCCCTTAGCTACAGAAACAAGAAGCTTATATGACCCCTAAATATACTTAGGAGACTCCTTAGCTATAGAAATAATCCCTTTAAATGTACTTAGGGAATTACATTAGCTAAAAAACAATCCCATTAAATGACCCCTAAATATACTTATAGGGGACCCTTTAGCTATAGAACCATTACGCTTAACAGGGCGTAAATGTACTTAGGGGACCCCTCAGCTATGAAAACAATCTCTTTAACTGGCAATAAATGTACTTAGGGGATTCATTAGCTACAAAACAATCCCCTTAAATGACCCCTAAATATACCTATAGGGGATCCTTTAGCTATATAAATAATCCTTTTATCTGGCAATAAATGTTTTTAGAGAATTTATTATCTATCCCCTAAAACAACAAAACAATCCCCTTCAATTATCCCTACATATACTTAGGGTACCCCTTAGCTTTAGAAACAATCTAGTTAAATTATTCCTAAATATACATTTCCCTTAACTGGCAATAAATGTACTTAAGGGATCCATTAGCTAAGAAACAATCCCCTTAAATGACCCCTAAATGTAATTAGGCCTCTTTATCTATAGTATCTCATTATCTCCCGCATCCAATCTTATCAATTCAGGTATCCGTCTCTTTTTAATTTCGCTTTTTCATTTCATTAAGTTTGAAATCATAACGATGCTGAAGTTTCCACTTCAAAAACACATTACGTGAAGTACTCGCCTAAGCTCTCCTGGTCCTTCTTGTTAATGACGTAGATCTTGCCCAAAGGCACGCGGTAGAACAGCACGTCCACCTGGAATTAATTATAGAATTACGGTCGTACTTCGACGATATTCACTAATATAATAAATGTGAGAGTAACTCTGTCTGTCGCCCTTTCACGACAAAACTGCTGAACCGATTTAAATGAAATTTGCTACACAGTGCAACAACCTGATAAAAACACTGGAAGTAGATCATTAAAGTATTTATTTATATATATATATATATATATATATATATATATATATGTATCTGGCGCCATCTATCGGCGTTGGACAGAGTCGATGGTGGCAGTCCGGCGGGAATCTCTCGGCAGCTGTCGAGTGGCGCTCGACCGGAGCGGTCTACTGTTGGAACTGTCGCGTTCCTAGCTATTATTGTTAATCAGTTTGTGTAAATTGATATTGGGAACATTAAGTGATTGAACATTATAATCGGAGTTAATAAACAAAGTGTTTGATTGCACCAACATAAGCCACGAACGCCCACAGAATAAGAAATTAAATGACGATGTCGGCGGAGAACCCTACGCCCCTGTGCTTTTGCGCTCCTTCTTTCTTATTCTCCGACATATATGTCTTATTTGTAAAATAATTACTTGTTTAAGAAATCGGTGTAATTATTCAACATAATATTATGATGTGAACTTTTATACAGGCGAGTAAGGATATAAAAAAAGAAGTTACTTTCGTTGTTAATATACTTATTAGGATGATGATGATTTAATTTTTTTAGTATTCTTTCGTTATATTCGAAATTTCATTCTCCACAAACAGCCATGTATACATACACACACACGCACGAACGCACGCTAGCACGCACGCACAAACATCCTTACCATGAGCTGGCCACACTGATAGCATCAACGCCATTTTGAATTCTGACATATTAATAAATTCATTTAAGTCATTAATATTTAATTTATTAGAATAAATAGGATATACATCAAAGTTGTACTCACAAGAGGTACGTGCGCTGTTTTGAGCAAAAGACGTGCGTGCGCGGCTGAACACGGCTGGGAACCCGCCAGGGCTGCCACACGATCCCCCGCCCGACCCCCTCCTCGGTACCCACCCATGCCCCATCTGGCAACCCTGGTTAATTGGAAATAGATAATAATCAAATATATGTCTCGACAAAGGGACGAGTGCTATATGCAAGCGAGAGTGACTTAAATATCATCGTAATTACCATTTTCATATTGGCTATTGTGATTATCGAACAATAATAATCACAGTCGCAGTTATAATCACCATCACAATCATTAAATTTATGATAAACACTCGAATACCTTTTCCATATAGGTTAGACTTCATTTAATTTATGCCTTCTTAATGTCACCGTTATCGATTAATGATATTCATAATCGTCATAATAATCATCATCGTAATCATCACATTAATCATTTAATTTATATTAAACACTTGAATACCATTTCCATATAGGTTAGACTTGATTTTAGTTATGCCTTCTTAATGTCACTGTTATCGATTAATGATATTCACGATCGTCGTAATAATCATCATCGTAATCACCACATTAATATTTAAATCAAATCAAATCAAATCAAAATATCTTTATTCAAGTAGGCATATTACAGCACCTTTGAATCGTCAAATTTTTTTTTTCTTTTCTTTTCCACGCTCTAATTCTAATGTACGTCTGATGATGATACTCCAGAACGACTTAAAATCTAAAGTTACGAGGGTTCCTTCGCGCCCCGATCCGAGAAGAGCCCACAACAAACTAAGTCGGTGTTTGTTTTTTTTTTTAATTTATATTAAACACTTTAATACCATTTTCATATAGGCCAGACTTAATTTTAGTTATGCCTTTTTAATGCTTGTGATTATTATTATTCGATAGCAATAAGCTATCGAATAATAATAATCACATTCATCATCCCAATCATCACAATAATCATTATATTTGTGATAAACACTTGAATACTATTTTTACATAAGCTAGACTTCATTTAAATTATGCCTTATTAATAACATTGTTGTACAATAATAATATTTACATTCGTGGTAATAATCATCATCGTAATCAACACTTGAATCATCACAACTCACCACACTTGCCCATCGTAGTCACATAAAAGTGGGGGGTCCCTAACAGGTACACTTGTAGCTACACATGCCCCTCGGCGTTGCTCGGCCCTTAAAGCGGCCGCTTGACGAGCTCTTAAGGGCTGTAGTCCCTGATTCTGGCCCACTGACGGTGACTGACCTGGAAAAAATGAAGCTAAGCTCTTGATCAACTGTAGTCAAACATTGACTGTGTGGGCCCTAATAATTTTGTATCTAAATTGCAGTTCTGAAGAGGAAGATTATTCTACAGTGGTGTTGCCAGCTGTAGTCAGTCACTGATAGCAGCACCCAATATCTTTTTACCCCACCAGCAGTTCTGATGAGGAAGAGCATTTTACAGAGGTAAATCCCATGTATATTCTAAGACTGACTAACTCTTAACAAGCTCTTATTATTAATGACCTCGATGGGGATCTAGCAGAGATCCGGGGTTTGATTACCGCTAGAGAAAATATGAGAAACTGCATATTCTAATTTGTCTCAGTTTGAACTGGTGGGGGGTTTCGGCCTTGGCTAGTTACCAATCAACACCGTTAAACAAAAAAATTGCGTTTCGGTACGATGCTGTGATCATCACTTAGCATCAGATGACCAGCTGTAGTCAGTCACTGACTGCAGCTCGTAGTATGACTGGCCTGACCAAGGAAGTGCCACAACACAGAATATCAGCGTGAAATTACTATACTTTTTGTTAAGTGAGGTGAGTTAGGGTTGGTATGAGCTGGTAAAACATTTCAGCCCTTTTAACCGACAACACATCACTCCTGCAAATGTCTATGAGACAAAAAGGTAATCTTACTGTTCGTGAGTGAGTTGCTTCTCCTTCGCGAGCTGTCCACTCTTCCTGTTGGCCGTGACCTATGAACGACCTTGACCGGTGACGTCACCGACCTGGGAATAATGGCGCCCTTTACACTTTTAAAATTGATTGATGAATGTGTTTATTAAATATATTTTTATTGCATGATAATATAATGTTATGATTAGGAAGACACTGACCCCTAAGTGTTACCCAGATTAGGGGTCCAAGGTACTTAATGTGTTTTATGCCGAAATAAATAGTTTATTATTATTCTACAGAGGAATTGAAAGACGCTGCTCTTGTGTGTTTGTGTAACAGTGTGTGTGTGTGTATGCGCAATACTGTGCGTGTAATATTGTGTGTGTAAATGTTTAATAGTTTATGTGTAATATTGTGTTTGCATTAGTGCGTGGGTAATAGTGTGTATGTGTGCAATAGTGTGTGTGTAGTAGTGTCTGTGTAATTGTGTGTGTGTGTTCTGTGTGCGTATGTTTTATTCTTACCTATCCTCGTTGTTCGGTCTTGTCGGGCTTTCTTGTCGCTTAGGCTGTCCGATACCACGCAACCTACTCAAAAGCGACAGCTCCGTTAAACCCCTCTTCCATATTGGCTTGGGTTGCGACGGTTCAGATTTCTCTGGAATGTTCCAAGTCGTTCAATAATATATACAGGGTGTAAATTCAAACCAAAAGTATATTAGCATAAGAATTTCGTCCTAAAAGCGTGGGAGGGGGGGGGGGGGGGNGGGGATGCTTACAGAAATATATATCAATTTGATTACTTGTTATAAACATCAGTGGAAAAATTTAAAGGACCGAATATTCGACAATTACTACTTTGATAAAAATAAGAAACTTCAAGCTTCAAATCGCGCTTCAATACATTCACTTGAAAAAGCGCCAACTGTTTTTCATCTTTAATTATAGAATTTAGATTACAAGACTCACCAATTTTGGTTTCACGTTCTGGACTATTATTCTGTACTCTTCTGATAACATCTCTATTTCTCTCCCTCTGCCTCGGACTGACGTCATAGGCGTTTTGACTCTGTGACCTCTCCACATTAGACCTCAACGCTGTTGATATAGAGTCCACACTCACATTCGATATATTACCTCTATTCTCACCTAGTGTTATAGAGTTAGAATCGTTTCTACCATTTGGTAGATTCTTTCTAATTGGTAGATTTTTTCTACCATTGGGTAAGTTTGTATTAGCTTCTCTGTTAGAATCGCTCGTTTGCAAACGTCTACCATTTGCTTGCTTAGATCTCCCATCACCGTTTGGCAGATTCGTTCTATCGTCACTTTTCGGTTGATTTAACCTAGACTCGTTACCATTTTGATTATTAGAATTACTGTTTTGACTAGAATCAGGGAATAAGTATTCATAATCGGACTCCAATTCCATATTCGGCAGCGACGTCTTCCTCATCTTCTCCATAGAATTGACATTTCGTAGTGGAGAAGGAGTTTTATTGGATGTCGAGGCCATGCATAGCCTTTCGTACACGTCTTCTTTGCCATCTGACACTTTAACGTCGTCTGACAAACTGACAGCTGTCATCTTAACGCTATCTGTTAAACCTCTTGATCGTGCGCTATTGTCTGTGACACCGATGGCTGTCACGTCAACGTTTTCTGTCACACTGACATCAGTCGTAACGTTATCTGTCAAACTTTCATCTGTCAACCTGACGTCTCCTGTCAAATTGACAGTGGTAGTCAAACTTATGTGACCATAGTCCGAGTCGCCCTTTTCGAAGACAGTTCCATAATTATTTTGGAGCTCTGTATTGACAATGTTAACAAACTCTTTGCTTGTTTCAGGGTTTACTTTTAATTTTTGTTTGAAATCAAAGTCAAATACGTCGGTCTCGGATCCCAACACTGGGATAGCTGTGTGTGGGGGACCCTTATTTGATACTTGTATCACTGTTATGTTTGTTCGTTGGGGGAGGCTGTGAGAAAAATATAAATATATCATTCACCACTTACACTTTTGCTGATTTAAACAATAAATACATCCATTAATGTATATTACCTTTACTTTACTTGTTGTTGTTAAAACAAATAATACTTCTATAGACAATGCAATATTTTTAATAGTTAATATTATTTGTTCATATATAGAATCTCTATTTTATCTGAATAGAGAGATAAAAAAATCATTAAGAAGTATTTATATCAAAATTGAATTTAAAATAATATCCTCAAATAGAATAAAAAAACAAATTTTAGAACTATTAACTACTCTATGCCATTTATGCACATCTATATCACAATTAAGTATAAAAAATTTACAGATCATGTCGACTCCATACTATTTTAGTAGAGAACAATTGGAGATCTAAGTGAGTCTATAAGACTTTGTTTATTCACAATGAAAAAAAATATTTAGTACTTACCTTGACTCTATGCCATTTTGTTCGCTGCCATTGTTGACGACCACTCTCTGTTTGTACTCAAAGTCATTTAAACTCTCAGCTGACTCGTGTATCTTATCAATTTCAGCAAAAAACTCCTCGTCACTCTCCGTCACATTCCTCTTGAGAATAGAGTCGTCCAAGCATATATTCTGTCCGCAGATCTTAGCAACTCTCTTTTTAGGTTCAACATCTCTACTTGTGCTCGGGAGAGAAAAAGGTTCCCAGTTAGATATATCAACTTCTTCTCTTGTCCTCAAAGCACAAACATTGGTCAAACTTGTCGTGGCTTTGGAGAAACTGATTATATTTTGTGCATTTAATTGTGTAAAAGATCTGGGCGATGTGTTTACAGGCGGAGTAGTTGAAAAATTTGCAATCGTGCTCATTACATTTGTATTTGTACTGGCTATGTTAGAGTTTGTGCTCACTATGTTTGCGTTTGTGCTGTATGTATTTGTGTTTGTGTCGACTACGGTTGTGTTTGTGCTCATCGTATTTGCGGTTGTAAATGTGTTACCATTCAATGCTGTCAGTGAAACTGAATTGTTTAAATTGATTGCACTTGTGTGTGTGGTTTTTGTACTTGAATTCGTTGGTGTAGCTGCCGGTCGTGGGGTGTTTGTGTTCGAACTTTGTGCTATTTGTGTGGTTGTGGTTATTTGTGCAGTTGTTGCGATGGCCGTTGTCACTGCTTCTGATGACTGTGTGGATTCCATTGTTTGGCGTGTTATTGGAGTTAGATCTATTCCAGGCACCCTGGAAAAATATGATGAGTTATCTGTCAATATTTGAAAAATTAAACAAATGGACATTTAATAGGTTTTTGATAATACCTGTCAGGCGGCACTGGAGGGGTAGGAGGTAGGGGGGATGTGGGATCTCTAGCTGCAGCTCTGGGAGTTGGGGCTACTGGTGGGGCTCCATAAACATTCTCTCCACGTGACACTATCCTCAACTCATGAAGTTTTGATCGGAGAACAGACACCCAATCCTGCATTGAGTCCCTGAAATTATGAATTTGTCATAATACTCTGATGATATAAATGTACTTGTAGTTTATAGATACCAATCAAAAATATATTTTTTTTTTTGATGTGAATATGTTAGGGCCTATCTATGATTTCACCTGAAGGTGAAACGATCTAAGATGACAGCGGGCTAACCCTGCCAGGGACAAATAACTAAGGGACCTACATAACACTCACCAATCTGGGGCCAGCATCCTAACTGGTCCATGGTCTGTGTCGATGAGAAAGTCGTATTCGTCTCCCGCGTGCGGCTTCACACTCGCCGTGACGTGGCGAGCAGTCCTAAGACACGCCCTCCAGGTCGGCCTATGAGCCAACGTAGCAGCTGAATCTGGCTCAGGGTACTGCTCCAGGAATGGTGTCCTACCATTATGTACGCAGAACAGCGTCCACATTGGTTTTAGGGGGGGTTTCTATAAACCAAAATTATGATAGAAGGATGACTCTCTACAGAAATGTACAAGATCCCGATATGTTTTAACTTATCCATTAGATCTTATTTTATTAAGTCTCGCAGATTTAATATGTTTTTGATTGCATGTCTAAGTTTATTTTAATTAAAGTGGAATGCGAGCTTTTAACTCAATCTAACTATAGTTCATATTATATTTAATAAATTATTTTGTTTTTTTTTTTAAACTGTGAGATCATTAAGTGGGAGTTCTTTTGGCAACTAAAAATATTAGTAGATAAATTTAATACCTTATGTCCCAAAGGTCGGAGTTTACTCGTGTTGACCTCGTTGGGGATGCGCTTAAGATAGGCATTCTTTTGAATCTCCCTGTAATAGACTGGTCCCTCATCCTGCCCCGAATGCATCTTATGGCCAACATCCAGGTCAGCTGAAAACGAAAATATTAACACTTGAGGTAAATCTATTATAGATACCTAATTGCCATATAATCTAGTTATACAATTTCACTCAATTAAAAGAAAACCTCTATTATTAAAGCGCTAATCTATCTCTCAAATGCCAATTTATAGCTAAATTACTATAATATTAATTTTGCCACCCCACCTCACCCCCTTTTAGGAGTAACTTAAAATAATATATATATATATATATATATANAGAATAAGAGAGAAAGGAGCATAACGCATAGGGGTGTAGGGCTCTCTACCGACATCGTCATTAATGGCATCCATAATTTCCATTTCCATACTGTGGGCGTTCGTAGGTAATGTTGGTGCAATCAAACACTATTAAGTAACTCAAGTTATAATGTTCAATCACTTAATGTTCCTGATATCAATTTACACAAACTCATTAATAATAATAGCTAGGAACGCGACAGTTTCAAAAGTCGATCGACCGCACCGGCGAGCCGTCATCCGAGAACTGCCGAGAGACGCGCGCCGGACTCCCACTTCTTGTCTCTGCCCCCTTCGCCCGATAGACAGATGGCGCCAGCGTTCCAGAGACTATTGCACTCCAACATATAAATACTTCAATAGGTATAAACAATAATTGTAAAAAAATATTGACAACTATTTAAGTGCATGTTTGGAAAGTTCGGAAAATATTTAAGTGTGATGAAGATTTGATTAAGATGGTTAAAAAAAATAATTGTGACAATTTTAGTCTAAATTTCGAAGATATAAAATTATTTATATGATACTGAACTAGAACTCTTACAATCATTTTTCCACCTGCAGAAATTGGACTGAAATTGTCATAACTGTATTCCCAACCTAAAAAAATATACTAAAATAAACAAATCTTCATCTGTCTTTTGATAAAAATTTGTATGCTCACCCTGGCAAATGATTTCTTTAGTTTTTTAACCTAACATAGAAGTTTGTTTACATTGCTTGATTTAAAAGGTATAGTCATTTCAATATGGCAAGAAGGCCATCAAATATTTACACTATGATCTTGTTACATGGCTCCTTAATTGGTATTGTGGGTGACTATGAACAGCCATTTAATAATGACTTAATCATTATTATTTCACAGTGTGGCCCACTGAGATAGCGGATGCACTTTACCCTTGTGGATCTTTTGTATGCGCCCCATCCTTTAATCTCCCCTAAATATACTCAGAAACCCATTCCAGAAATTTGAGAGTAGGCTTTTGGCTGGAGTCATTAAAAGTCTTCTGGTTGGGGATAGGCCACTTCCAGCAGACTCATTCAGTACAGTCACAGTAGGTGCATTATCGTCTCCTCTTCCTCATTGCAGGCTCTGCAAGTAGAGTCTTCCGCAATGCCCATGGTAATAATGACTTAGTATTAACTAAAATAATGCAAAGCTTACAACATATTGGGAGAAGTAGTTTTTTTCCTACATATAGTGACATTGATATTGTGGCTACAAAAAGTAGAGAAATCATTTTCTGGGCTAAGCATACATATATTTATAAATAATAAAATACGATAGACAATCTTAAACTTAACTTTACAGAATTTGGAGTAATAATAGTAAAATAAATTATACCGTTCATGAAATAATGAATTTATCTTACAGTAGACATATTCTTCTCAATTTACAAGCCATTTCAATTAAAAATATATCTAGATGTATATAAAGATAACATTTTTATTTTAAATATTAAATAAATTAATTAAAATTACTGGATTTACAAAGCACAGTTCCATAACTTTTAGAAACTCTTATACCAGAATTGTATTGTTTAATTTGTTAGCAAGAAGCATTCTCGAATACAGTTCAGTAGCTTGGAATCCATTCTATAACATTTATTCAATAAGAATAGAATATATTCAAAAACGCTTTTTGTGTGTTAATTTTGGGGACAAGTTATTCAATGTGAATCCCAACTATGGTCCCAGACTTAAATATTACAAGGCTGTATTTCTCTCCAACCATAGAAAGCTATTGGATTTATGTTTTTTAGTTTTGGCATAAAATTATGACAGACTTCGCATTAATAAGAATGATAAGCATATGTAACTCAATCGAATTTTCAACCAAATTGTTCTGTGCACCTTATAAATAGACGTCTGTAAATATATTCAATTGCACCAGTTTAATATCCGCATTAATTAGAGTACTGCGCGGACGATGAGTCAATACACAAGACTAGAAATCCTTTTAAAGACTGCATACAATCGCTTTCAAAAAAAAAGTGAAAGCATAAAAATTGTTTCCTTTGTGCTATTTCCGCAAAAATAATTTCCTGTAACGCGTTAATTACACGTATTACATCCTTATCTAACTGCGAAAAACAGCCCACTAGGCAAATATATAACAATATTTATGTAAATAATATGTTTACATACCTGTGGCACAAACTTTTATATATATTCATAATTCTATAGGATGTCACACTGTGTATATTATTTTTTCGTGATATTGTTGTCTATAAATATTTAGTTACGAATTCAATATTTAAATGTACTTATAAGAGTAATAAAAAATCTAAAACAATTCGCAACACAACGTAACAAAGCGAGAACGTCTACGCCATTTTTGTTTGTGACGTTATATGCTTTTTTAATTTCATGTCATTCGAGCATTTATGATTAAGCGATTTCATGAATATTTTTAATGCTTCTAATTCATCTTTATCGTATATGAGTAAGTAATAAAATAATTATTTGTAATTACTTGCAACAAGGAAACTACATAAATTATAATCAAATCTTGTGTACAATTCACACGTAGATGAATCCTTCAAATATTTTGGTTACAAAATAATGAGACGAATATAAAATTCCAGCAAAAGGATAATTGTAGGTTTTAGTGATAATTTAATTTTAATTCCCAGTTCCCACAACGCCTTGGTGACCATGAGTAAAGAAAGCAGGAAGCAGAGCACAAAGAGAACCACGAACATAAGAAACACTGTACAATGCTTACGATCTCGTTCTCTCCCTCGTTAAATATAATGAATTTATGTCTGACTCTTTTTACTTTCGTTACATCGATTTTCAAATGCTTGATGATTTGCAAAGACACTAAAGAAGCTTTCACTGCAAAACTAAGGACATAAACAGATTCGAAATAAATAACGCAGCCAGCTTTTGTGCGGCTGCATTGTACTTAAATGTATAAAAATTCTTGATCAGTATAAAATACTAAACGTCGAGCTTCAACACTACGTATTAAAAAATCTATCTATAAATATTCTAAGCTTTATTCAAATATACAATGACGAATATACTATTTTTATAAACAATTTAATTTATAAACTGAATAAAAATATACACACATACATATTTTATATTTCGGAACACACCCTAAGAATAGCAATTTGGATGAGGCTTATTATTTGATTTAATTCATTAACGTTATTGTTTTATATAAATATGTAGTTTGTCAATGCGTAACAAACTGGATTCATTTTATTTTCACTAATACTGTGAGCATATCATATTATAAAAATGAAACATTATTTTTCTTACGTCTATCGCATGTCGCGTTACAACCGACCGTTGAATTTGGCCAAGGCCGATATGGCGACGCCCATGGCTATCAGAAGGTTTTTTTACTTGTATAGTGGTTTCATATAACCACACTGTGATTTTTTAATTGGTAACAACGTAATAATAAAAACTTTGGAATACATTCAAGCCCGAAATTAAATATTTTTTTTTTATAAAATTAAAATTTTCACTAAAATCAAACTGGCTGTATGACCTGAAATTCTTGTCTTCCATGGAAGGCATTAAGAAAAAAAATAATTTGACCAACATTGACAATTTGACATTGTCGATGTTGAATGAGTTTGTAGAAGATAAAAGTGGACAAAACTTCTGAAATGTAAGTGTTTTCTACCTTTTATAAATGGTATTTTATCTTTGTCTAATCAATTGCCATTTTTAATTTTTAAATTAAAAAGAATGCGTGTATTGCGGTTGTGTCATGTATATTTACTATTTCACATTTCATTTTAGTACGCAAACTTGCCGCGAGTAGCGTTGTACGTAACTATTTTGATCACGTGACCCGGTGGGAGTTCTCGTCGGTTGAACCGCCAAAATAAATGTCACTAGTGCCAACTGCAAGCCACAAATTTTAACCGAGAAAAAAACCATAATTATACGTTTCGAGCGGACGCTTTTATCCAAATTGATTCTCACTTTTCGATTACAAAACGATTCTCATATCTATAACACAAAAAATATCTCCGGTGGCGGATAAATCGAAGTGAAAAATGGCAAAGGTGCATATAACCAACGTCGTCGTGTTAGACAACCCGAGCCCGTTTCTCAACCCATTCCAGTTCGAGTTGACCTTTGAATGCATTGAAGAGCTCAAAGAGGATCTAGAATGGAGGATGATTTACGTTGGATCCGCTGAGACGGAGGAACACGACCAGGTTTTGGACACAATATACGTTGGACCTATACCGGAGGGCCGCCACATGTTCGTTTTTCAGGCGCCCCCACCTGACGTGACTCGTATACCCGAGAATGACGCTCTAGGCGTTACCGTTGTACTACTTACGTGCTCATACAGAGGACAGGAGTTTGTTAGAGTGGGTTACTTTATTAACAATGAATACAGTGAGAGTGAGCCAGAATTGCGAGAAAATCCGCCAGCAAAGCCACAGTTCGACAAGGTTGTTAGAAATATCCTCGCTTCGGAGCCTAGAGTGACAAGATTCAAAATAAACTGGGCTGAGCCTGATGCAGTTGTGGCTACTGATTCTGGGGATGCAAATATTGAAGCAACCCTCGCTCCTAGCAATGATTCTTATGGTGCATCCTTCAATGCTGACAGTCAAATTAGTGGTATTGAATTCCAAGGCAGTTTGAGTGGATATGGTGATAATTCTAATTCTATAGTGCCTATGGAGTGTTGAGGTAAATATGAATAAATATTTTTTTCTATTTACAAGGATACAATGACTTGTACACTATGAATTATATGTCAATGCATCTGTGTCAGGAAAGTATATTCTTAAACTTATTATATTTTTTGAAACATGTCTTGCTGTGATAACAAATCTATACCTTTACCACCACCATAACTGAAATAATTGAGATTTAGAAACATATATAAGAGAAAACTGTTATATAAAGTAATTTGCTCTTTCAGTTATCATGTTATTTATCACTTCTAACTATAAGCTTGTTTTCTTTCTTTTAATTCAAATTAATATCTCGAAACGTAAGAAAAAATTGATATTGAGTTTTCTATTAAGATTTTCTCAATATTTGTCTGAAATTGGTGGTGTACTCCACCTCAATGCATCAGAGAACAAGTTAAGCCGTCTGTCTTGCACCTTATCTCTCTAGTCTTATTGGATTACCATCATATTGATCTATGAGAGTGATGGAATAAAGAGTGCACTTGTGTGTAATGCATGCCAACTTGCATTGTAGCAGCATGGTGGGTCTGTGCTCCAATGACCTATCCTACTAGCAAGG
Organism: Elymnias hypermnestra; assembly: GCA_015832385.1. Classification (NCBI taxonomy): domain Eukaryota; kingdom Metazoa; phylum Arthropoda; class Insecta; order Lepidoptera; family Nymphalidae; genus Elymnias; species Elymnias hypermnestra. Next base: position 282,690 of record JACTOM010000534.1, on the reverse strand, counting down.
AGGCCTGTGCCTTGCAGTCGGATGTTAGTGGGCTGCTACTTACCTTGCCTTTAATATCTTGATGTCTACTACTTATTTGTTTACATGTTTACATAATGACAGTTCACTGCCTATACATATTAGAAAAGTTGTTGTACGTACATAAAAACATTGACTCTTTAAGAGTGAATGTACATCATATATCTTACGAAACCAAAACAAACTTCTTATAAATGCTAGTAGGCTGCATAAAATTAGCAACTTATTCAAGGGTAACTGTATATGTTTCTATAATAAACTCCCACAAGACGTTCTAAAGATGTCAATTAATAAATTCAAAGTCTTTGTTAAAAGAAAGTTGATAGAAAAATCATATTATAAGTTGCAAGATTACTTAGACGAGAGAAACATGTGGGAGTGAACAAATTGCTCTAATTTGCATTAAAATATAGTATACTAATATGATATTGTAATGATGACGGTAACAAAAAAATATACCTGACTGAGTTTGTTGTGGGTTCTTCTCGGATCAGGGCGCAACGAAATCCTCGTAACTTTAGATTTTAAGCCGTACTTGAATACCGTACTGTTACATCAGGCGTATATTAGAATGAGCGAGTGGAAAAATAAATAATATGATGATTCAAAAGTGCTGTAATATGCGTACTTGAATAAAGATATTTTTGATTATGATTTGATTTGTTTAGATGTTCAAAATTGGTGGTAGATTTTTTACCCACAGACAGACTTAAAAAGAGTTAATAAAGAATGTTACATTTTTGATTCAAAATTAAGATATATTATGGGCCAGACTTAAAATTCTAATTATTCTATTCTCAAAATTGTTGTCGATTGCTAAATTAAAACCTTTAAAACTGGAGTGGTTATTTAATTCTTTTTCATTAATTTCAGGTGAAATTGAAAGTCAAAGAAGGTTGCAGATTAATGAATGGACTAATTTAGTTTAGAAGATAATTAATATTGTGTGTTGAGGTTCAAATATGCTGTGAGGGAGAAGATGGACTCATTATAACATATTTAAGTGTGTAGCTTTTGTAATTATGTTATTTTGTGACAAGTTTGTAGTCAAGTTGTGCCACATCCTAGAACCGTGAATTTAAGTGGTGGAAATTTTTGGAAAAGTATTAAATGCGACACAACATGTATATTTTGTTGACACTTTCTCAAAGTTATTACTAAGATTTTCATATGAAATTGAGATATGGTTCTCTTTCTGTATTGCATTTTTTTATCTGATCTGATACACAGGTTGCCTCATAGGATAACACTTCTATGTTTGAACCACTGTCTACCTTTTTTATGTACATTTTTTTTAATACAAATAAATAATGAATTTATTACAAATATACAAATGTCACGAAATAAATTTTATATATATATACAAAATGGAATACACTATTTAATAACACTTGTCAAGCCAGGTTGTTTTAAGTCTATGTCTTCATCAGAGTGTCCTGGTCTCTTTCAAATATTGCTATTATTAATTAATTAAACACAAATATTTCATAAACATGTCATCATGCAGAAACAGCATGTCGTTAATAACACAGATACTTGGGTTTTGGCCACAATGTTGTATTTTATCTTATTACATGGCTTTGATGTGATATCTGTAGCGGTGCATGAGACTCATATGCCTTGGGGAAGCATAGTCACATCGCCTCCAATAAACATGGAAAGGGCTCCAGATATAGATACTTTAAGATATCTATTCAACACAGTTACATATTTTTTATGGGTTCCAAAAGTTAGGAACTAATTCTCTCACCGATGGACATCCACTGCTAGACATAGGTCTCACATAATGACGTCCACAATGCGGGCGACCCTCTTTATGTTGCCACTCCAACACCTTCATGCCCCAACATTCATCTGTTCTTCGGATTATTTGCCCCGCCCATTGCCACTTCAGCTTCGCGATTCGTAGGATTTTGGTTCTACTACAGATCTCTTCATTTCTGATTCGATCACATAGAGAACTCCATCGCAAGCTACATGACCCATATTGGTCAGCGACCACGTCTCAGAACCGTAGGTCATCAATGGCAACACACACTGTTCGAAGACTGATCTTCAGGCAAATCAATTGTCCATTTATTTTTTGTAAATGTCTATAGAGGTGTCGGTTATCCTGATATTTTAACACAGTTACTTATACATTTTAGGGAAAGCAACTATTTAAATCTAAAACCTCCCCTTTTGTATTTTCTATTGATGTTTTGTTCACATATGTTGAAGAAAATGAACGAGACCGATATCATTTAAAATATTGACATGTCATTTAAGTGAAATAGTTCATAGTCATAACATGATCATTAAAGGTTTTTCTACGTATCTGAAATAGAACCTATCTAACTTAATGTTGTTTTTCTTCCGCCTTATCATTAGCTTCTGTATTAAAGATGGGAATATTGAAAAAGGGATGTGGCAACTTTACTACAAGCACAGTTATATATTACACGATTAAACAATATGTATCTATGCATGTATAATGTAGGATTTGTATGCTTTAAGAAATGCGATCAAGATATGCGGTATAACCATAGAGAAAGTGTATTTCTTCTGATTATTATCCAGTTCAGTGAAATTAATTTCAGCTATCAAATGAAAAAAGGAATAAATTCTTATCTGTTTTATCATACTCGATGGAAAGTTCATACTTTTAGCCCTATTTTAATCGACGAAGGTACCACATTGCAACACAATTAAATGATTTAGTGCGCATGCTTAAAATTTTCTGCGCATTCGCCATTTCTTTTAAATTTTAAAATATTTGGTAATTCATGAAAACACATTATATTTTATATAACTTATACAATATATTTATAACATTTTTATCGAACTAACTTTAATATAATTAAACATTTTTATCTAACTTTCGATACCGGTCTGATGATGATTTAAACATTATTTTTACATTAATACTGGATGTGTGGATTGTTCGAATAAACTGGAACATTTCTTGTATATGATACCATATAACCTGGAAATAGAGATATGATATTAATATTCATAATGTAATATTACTGTGATGTGGAATAAAAGCACGAATACTTTTTAATAAATGGAAAAATAAATTTAGTAGTGATTTTACAACTGTTTTTTTTTTATCTACCCTCAATTTATAACATAGGTGTGATTTGTGGCAAATACTGATGTACATTCTGTCATCATGTCTTGTCATTAAGGGATTTCTCTTGTCATATCTAGGATTAATAAAATGGCAATAGCAGACAGGTCTCTATAAACCTAAATCTGCCATGCATTGGGTTTTGAAGAACCAGCAATATCATGTTAGAAAGTAACTGCCTGTTAACGTCCCACTGCTGGGTATAGGCCCCACTCAAAGAATGGAACATTGTCAGAGTAGAGGCTGTCTGCAGATTGCTATATTGCAGATATCCCAGAACAACTCCTGATTTCCTTCATTGAAAAGCTCAATGATGGGTTGGAAAAAACAATCAAGTTTGTCCTCATCTTGTTAGTAAGAGAGACATGCTGGTACCTCCGCAGGATTAAAACCCACAACTTCCCTAAACAAGAATAGATGAGCTTCACCACAAAGTTATCATGGGTTTAAAAGCTCAAGATTTTTCCCTTAAGTTCTTTGGCCTTCCGGTTCCCTTTGCCATTGAAACATCAACGTTTGTTAGTACTACTTGTAAATTTAGTATAGCAGCAGTGCATCATCATGAAGCTCAAGGCCATTATGGCGTTTATGTTGTGGTGGTATTATTTGGCTTCCGGTTCCGTTGTCCAATGAAACACCGAGCGTTAGTACTATTTGAAAATTTAGTATAACATCATTGCAGGGAGGTGTTTCACTGGTGGAATTGGACTGGTTACGTTAATGACTAACTATAGCTGGGTTTTTCTGCTGATGGTGTCATACTGAGGAGTTCAAATAACATAAATCTGGTTCCAGACAACAGCTGGATACAAGCGATAGATGATTCCTCCTGGGGATATCTTTGGCTGAGTTATATCTAGCATTGGGAGACATCTCTAAATTTGGAGTTACATAGTCGCTACAACTGATGCACGTCCAATGCTGTACATATGTCCCAATGCTGGAATATTATTTTCTGTTTAACCACCATGAGAAGTAGGTCAGATGATATATATTCGGTCGTCGAAGGCTGCTGGCAATTAACGACATAGTGTCCCCTGTGGGATATCAAATATTGGAAGACCAGGGTTGCAGGTCATCACTAGAGTTGGAGGTCTACGGCTGTACCTTTAATTTTGTGCACAATCCCTTTTGTTGGCGATGAAAGACCTATGTCCAACAAAGGACGGCGTCGTTAAAGTTGGAAGCCCATTGCTGGAACTTTAGTTTTGGACGTTTTGAATGTTTTAATTTGGCCAGATGACTTTAAGCAGGTAATTTGTGAGGTCTGTGTCCAACAGTGGACACCGACCTCTGGGTACCTTTAAATTGCAAAGTTATTTCCCTTGACTATCCCTTTAAGTAGGATCGTCCATATTGACCAGGCTGCATTTGTAGTTATATCCTTTTGACATTTAATTGAACTCCATTTGTACGTGGCCTTTATTTGACATTTGCATACTTCTGCATATTTATTTATATATTTGTGCCAGATATTCAATGAGTGTTATGCGAATGAAGGAGCCATATGCGCCTAAAGAAGTTTCACTTCAATAAGCCCTTTATATTTGTTTTATAAATAGTAGCCAATTGAAGGTCATCAAAACAATTAAACCAAAACATTATCAAATCAATCCATTGCGACATGGGTCGGCAACCTTTTCTAATAGAAGGGCCACAAGTATTTTATCAGAAGGAGGCATTAGAAAGCGAAAGGGAGATTGCAGTCGATGCTCCTCCCGGCCGCCGGAGGAGAAAGGGTGCCAGAAGGCGTAGTTTTGCCCGTTTTCTCCCCATTCCTTGAAAATTCCATGAGTCGGATTCATATGGAGTGTCTGTTTAATAAATGAGGGGTAGCCAACCAGAGGTCCGTAATATTGTACGGTGCGGCCAGCAGTACAAATACGAGTAACGTCAAATATAATGCAAATAATAATGTTATCTTCTATTATATTGTGGTTTTTGAGACGCTTATCAACACGTGGGTTGGTAACTTTTTCTGAAGGAAATTGACGAAAATTATTATCCCAGTTCTACACTCACGCCCGTTTTCGCAAAAATATATACTTAAATACAGAAATATCAAATAACACAGACAATTACATAAATAAATATAACGGGCGGAGGAAAAAGGAAGGAGGGAAACCCCGGCAAGGAGACCAAACGGCCGGGGGTCAGGGCTACAGGCTGAGAAACCGCCGGGCTATCCTATATCCTAGCCGAGTCCAGCAAAACCGCCTTCTGCATCCTTGCTGCGAGCGAACTGCCACGGAATCCCAGCCGTCTCAGATTCTTAGCGAGACTGACTGGGACCAAACCATTCGTAGATATAACGATTGGGATAGTTTCAGTGGATCCCACCCCCCACATGACGGTAACCTCGTACGCCAAATCCAGATATTTACGTTTTTATTATTATTATTCATAATAGGCTACGCAGCTTTTGCTGATGCGCCCTTATCAATTTTAGTGCCATTGCCATTTCTGTGCTTGTCCAGTTTATTCTTGAACTGATTTAGCGATCTCGCAGTCACCACACTCTCAGGCAATTTGTTCCACTGGTGTACAACTCTATTACTGAGAAAGTGCTTAAATGGGTTTGATGATGCTCGCTTATACCAGAGTTTAAAATTGTGACCTCTTAGCTTGGGGTTACACTTTTTATAAAATGCTTCATCAAACCCTGACGCATTGTTTCTCGCCTACTCTTAAGGGCGATGAGTCCAAGTTTTGCAAGCCTTTGCTCATATATAAAACTATTCAATTCTACATACATACATACATAGCATCACGCCTCATTCCCATTGGGGTAGGCAGAGACAACATCTTTCCACTTGCCACAATCCTTGCATATCTCCTTCGCTTCTTTCATTCTCATTAAACCTTTCATACAAGTTCGTCGGTTTAGAGTACTCTTGACCTGGCCCTTGTTTAAAATGTCCTGGATTTGGTCCAGGAACGTTCGCCTTGGTCTTCCCCTTCCAACTTTCGCATTCACTCATGACTCATAAATCCTTTTGTCTGTCTCCTTCCGTTCATTCTCTCTACATGCCCAAAGCATCTAAGCATACCTTTCTCAATTTTAGTCACTGCACCTTCTTTTATACCACAACGTTCTCTTATCACACTATGTCTCACTCTGTCACTCAGTTTTAATCCACTCATGCTTCTCAACGCTCTCATCTCTACCGCATTTATAGCTTCGTCCATAGAAAACGTTATCTTAATAACATTTATTGTGAGTGATGTGTGTGCGTATGCGTGTGAGGAGGGGATTTGTGTGTAAGTGTGTGTGTATGTGTGTAATAGGGAATTTCCCTCTTATTCAACTAGGTATACCACCAGGTGACTCAAATCCAAGTGAAACTATAAAAATCTTAAAAAGCCACGTAAAAAATGCAGTATTGTGTACAAATTTACCCTCGTTATGCTTGTCGTTCACTGTTTATCAGTGAACTTATTTCATTACACTTGTATAGCCGTGGAGAACATCCGTCCGTTACACGTGTACATATAAATAGAATTAATACACGTTTGTCTGTGTGCAATGTGATAATAACAACTTTTATTTACAATCTTTGCCTGCTATGTACCACATTCGTTTAGTTCTATTTTAAGGCAATAGTAAGGTTATTAGTATCCACGGTTCTAGGTTTTGCTCTTGATTAGCTCAGAGTTAGAATCCTACTCTGCTATGGCCAGTGGTTACATACGGATGCGAGGCAAGGACCCTGAAAGAGGACACCATAAGACGCCTCGAGGCGTTTGAGGTCTGGTGTTACATCAGTTGGACGCAAAAAATTCACAACGAAACCTTACTCCAACACTTACCTTACTTACGGAAAGTTGAGTATCTCTGCCACGTACTTAGGCACTGCCTGCCTCACTGGTCTAGTGGTTAGCATGTTCGACTACAGACATGAGGTCCTGGGTTCGAGTACCGAGTCGGGCCAATTCCAAAATCAATATTGAGTTTTCTGTTAAGATTTTCTCAATATTTACCTGAAGTTGGGAAGTTGGAGGTGTGATCCACCCCCGTGCCTCGGAGAGCACGTTAAGCCGTCGGTCCTGCGCCTGATCTCTCTCCGGTCGTGTCGGATTCCCGTCACATCTGGCTATGAGAGTGAAGGAAAAGAGAGTGCACTTGTGTACTATGCCTGCCAATCCGCAGTGGGTCTATGCTCTATAAACCCTCGCTCCTCGGAGTGAGGAGGCCTGTGCCCAGCAGTGGGACGTTAAAAGGGCTGCTACTTACTTACTTAGGCACGATGAGTACGGGTTACTCCAACTTATTATGATGGGCAAGGTTGAGGGCAAAAGGCGTGCTGGACGCAGAAAGAAGCCTTGGCCGAGCTGTTCCGTCTTGCGAAAGATAGAGATAAACTTAGAAAGTTAACGGCCAACCTTCAAGGATGAAGAGGCACTTTAAGAAGAAGAATGATTTATTACTAACGGGATCTTTTTTGTTATATCCGACGATGATTATCTAAATTTATTTGAAAACATATATGTCCTAGAAAATGTATGGTTTGATGGTGAAATGACGATCTAGCTTGATAGTATTCAATTGCAAACCTTACCTTACCTTACAGTACCTTACAGTACCTTTTGGCGTGCGATCCCCCTTGGGAGTTGAAAGCGGAAGTTCTCGCAGCTTCTTACCAGTGCAGAGTAGCTGCGAGGGCCAGAGGGGAAATACCTAATGCCGACGAGGTTAGGAGGGTCAAGATCATTGCCGACAGAGCCCTGATCGAAGCATGGAAACAGGACCTCGGGTCCCCAGCAGCCGGTGGGGCCATAATTGCGGCACTCCGCCCTCACTTGGAGCAATGGCTGGGTAGAAGACACGGAGTGCTTTCCTACCGTTTGGTGCAGGTGCTAACCGGTCACGGCTGCATTGGAAAATACCTGCACCAAATCGTTGGCTGTGAGCCGTCGGCCATCTGCCACGAGTGTGGTGATCCTGTGGACACAGCGCACCACACGGTGGCCGAATGTCCTGCTTGGGGACCTCAGCGTCATCTTCTGACGTCGCAGATCGGTGCAGACCTGTCGCTGGCAAGTATTATAGATGCAATGCTAGTCAACGAGCGGGGCTGGAATGCTGTTGCCACCTTCTGCGAAACTGTCATTTCGCTAAAGGAGGCACGGCAAAGAGAGAGGATGAATGCAGCTGAAGCACAGTACCCCGGACGGAGGGGAATAGGAAACAGGAGACGGAGGTTTATCCAACTCCTCCCCCTGTAGTGCACTTTTGAGCCGGCTTCATTCGGAGGGGCCAGAGTGGAATGCCACAACGAACCTCTGGTCCATCCATTCTCGAATGACGAGGGCTCCGCTGGGTTTTAGTGGGTATTCTGGTACTACCGGCGAGTCCCACACTCCCGTCTGTCTCACAGGCGGGGTGCGTAAATGCATTTCCCAGCGAATTTATTTGGATTTATGTTATTTGGATTAGTAGCGACAGACAGATAAAGCTTCTTTCGCATTGTGTAGATTGTAAAACTGTTGCTACATTGTAACTCAATCAGAGTAAGTGTAAAATTGATTCGTTTAACGTCGAGCTCGCTGTTTACTAGTCTCCTTTAATATTCATTGGAAATATATAAAGAAATCCTTTTATTTTATCCCTTTAACAGGAAAGGGAGAAAGAAGAAACTAATTTAAAGTTGCACAGTGTTTTTAATGACTTATTTAACAGTCCTGTCAGTTCTGTGATTTATAATTCTTAATAATTTAAAAAAATGTGGCGAATTGTCTTCTTTATGTTAATTTACATGTAAGTAGCTAACATTTTAATGGCTGATTGTTGTCATTTTTCAACATTTGGTTGGTTTCCGTATGTTTTATTTTATCTTTTAACCCAATGTATTGAATATCAAAATTTTTTAGAAACGGGTACGTATGAGTGTTCACTCTTAATGAGTATTCACTCGTAACTGGATAGTGTTTACTATTTATTATGAAATCTATAGAAACGGGTACGTATGAGTGTTCACTCTTAATGAGTATTCACTCGTAGCTAGATAGTGTTTACTATTTATTATAAAATCTTTAGAAACGAGTACGTATGAGTTTTCACTCTTATTGAGTGTTCACTCGTAACTAGATATTGTTTACTATTTATTATGAAATCTATAGAAACGGCACGTATGAGTGTTTGCTCTTAATGAGTGTTCACTCGTAACTAGATAGTGTTTATTATTTATTATGAAATCTATAGAAACGGGCACGTATGAGTGTTTGCTCTTAATAAGTGTTCACTCGTAACTAGATAGTGTTTACTATTTATTATGAAATCTTTAGAAACGAGTACGAATGAGTTTTCACTCTTAATGAGTATTCACTCGTAACTAGATATTATTTACTATTGATTATGAAATCTTTAGCATTAATCTAATGAATTCTGATTCCCAAAACATGTTATAGGTTTGTTGGTAATCATATGAGTGTTCACTCATAACGAGTAACTTCTTCCTAAAGAAAGTATTATAACAACAAATACTTCATTAATTAGATTCTCTCTTTTCAGATTGATAACAGCAAATGGTGTTAAATTAGCAGTCAGAAAGGAAATCTACAACAAAGGTAATATTTTTTATTGCTTGTAATTTTTCATTTTCGTATATGTATTCGCAGTGATCAGTCATTATTATAACTGCTCTAATACTCTCTCTTAGCGACATTATTGTACCCCTATTGTAAATCGTATAACGGCCCTTTCTTTTGCATCTATATCAGCAGCATTACCCCAAAGTACCGTACCGTACCGTAGTAGAACCAAAGTCACCGACATAGTTCTGCGTATCGCAAACTGGAAGTGGCAATTGCAGGGGCACGTAGTCCGAAGGACCGATAGACGTTGGAGGCCGAAGGTGCTGGAGTGGCGACCCCGTACCGGACGCCACAGTGTAGCCGCTGGAGCCAGGCGGCGCAAGAACAACCTTGTGGACGTCATTATGTGAGACCTTTGTCCAGCAGTGGACGTCCATCGGTCGAAACGACGACGTAATACCTAAGAAAACAGTTCCATCTACCAGATCTAGTACATTATTATGTTTAACAATGGTTTCCATTTCTTTAACGTTTGTCAACGTCAACTTAATATTTTTCTTTTCCTCTCTTTTGAGAAGTAAATTATAATAATTAACTTCTCAAAGGAGAGGAAAAAGACTTTCAACGATTGTGCTACTTTACTGAGAGTGTATCAGATCTAGTTGCTGTTATGTCTAACAATGTTTCCTTTTGTTTAACATTTGGCATCGTCATCTTCTTCATTGAGAGAGTTGTTTACTTCGTCCTGATCTCTTTGTTGTCCATTAACCTTAAATAAAGGCGAAGAATCACCAGCAAACTATGTCTCATCATTCCCATAGGGGTAGGCAGAGAAAACATCCTTCCACTTGCCAAGATCCTTGCATATCTACCTCGCTTCTTTCACTCTCATTAAACCTTTCATACAAGTTCGTCGGTTTAGAGTACTCTTGACTTGGCCCTTATTTAAAATGTACTACTGGTCTTCCCTTTCCAACTTTCGCATTCACTCTTGACTCATAAATTCTTTTTATTAGTCTCCTTTCATTCATTCTCTCTACATGCCCAAACCATCTAAGCATTTCTTATCACACCATTTCGTACTCTGTCACTCAGTTTCAATCCAACATTATTGACACCAACACTCTGGCCAGTCTGCCTTTTGGGACACCATCTGGCTATCTATAAAGGCTTGCAGCACCATTTACCATATTCCCTGCATTTACTCTCCTTTCAATATCACTTTCACATGTTCCATCTTTTGTAAATTTAGATCCCAAGTGTACAAATTCTTTCACCTCTTCCACTTGTTCCCCATCTATCAAAATATTGTCATTCATCATAGATTCATCTCGTTCAAAAAGCATAACTTTCGTTTTGTTTACATTCACTTTCATTCCTTTCCCTTTCAAAGCTTCATTCATAATATTTAGCATCTCCTGAAGCTCATTAGCGGATGACGCAAGTATTACTTGATCATCAGCGTAGAGTAAACATTTGATGAGTAATTCATTCATTCTTAACCCATACATACTTTCTTTTAAATCTGTCAAACATTTATCCATGAATAGGTTGAACAGCCATGGTGACGCAACACATCCCTGTCGAACACCTCTTTCGACAGGAAACCACTCCGTGTACGCTCCGTTTATTCTGACACAGGCACTAGAAC
>JACTOM010000534.1:254360-271274 GCA_015832385.1 Elymnias hypermnestra | reverse complement strand
AAAACTTTCACATTCGATCGAACTTGGCGCGCTTTTTTCGGTCTTGGTTCGTGCGGCAGCTTCCATTGAGATGATTGAGCTTTGGTTTCCACGTCATAACCATAAACCCACGATTCGTCACCAGTTATGACCCTCTGGAGCAAATTTGGGTCGTCGCGGACAGAGTTTAACATCTCATTAGCAATGTTCATGCGATGCTGTTTTTGGTCACAATTGAGCAATTTTGGTACGAATTTCGCGGCGACCCGTCTCATGCCCAAATCATTGATAAAAATCGAATGGCACGAGCCAATCGATATGTTTAGGTCCTCAGCAACTTCTCTAACGGTGATTCGACGATTGGCCAATACCATTTTCTCCACTTCATTAATTTTTTCGTCTGTTGTTGAAGTGCTCGGGCGTCCGGCACGCTCTTCGTCGTTCACATCTTCTCGGCCTTCTGAGAACATTTTGTACCACCGATAAACGTTGCTTCGGTCCAAGGTAGCTTCTCCGTATGCCACAGTCAACATTCGGAATGCATCCGCGCACTTAATTTCGTTTTTCACACAAAATTTGATACAGGTTCTTTGATCCATTTTTTTGAATAGGTAAAAATCGAAGACGATCCAAAACACGTGCAAGCAAAGCAGCTGTCAACAATTAAATGAACATTCAAAATGGCCGAGCTTGTCGGCATAAGTGAGAGACATGAGTACCAACATAACGCCACAAAAAATTCGAAATTCGAATATACGTAACCCGCGAAAATTCAAAATTCGCGATACTTTTTGAACACACCTCGTATATGGTCAAAACCTAAGCGGAACATAAAAGATTCGTAAATGCAAACTTTACGCCCAGATTTATAGTTATGATCAGAAATTGTTACTTGTTATAGTATTCTCTTAAATTAAATTTTATTTCTAAACCACTATTAAATTTAATCGATTTCTAACTTCACATTCTTTTTTTACTTCACATTGTCAAACAAATTATGCAAATAATTCCATAATTTGCCGCATTCAAAGAAATTAGAACGAAACTTACTCTGACGTCGATATCTTCCATGGCAATAAACTAAAATTTAAAAAAGAATCAATAAAATTAATTAATTTAAATAGTGAGAAGGTAGCTTGTATTTGACTCCAGACACACACACACTCACACACACACCCACACACGCACACGCACGCGCACACACACACACACACACACACACCCCCACGCGCAATCTCTCTGGCGCTTATTAGTCCAATAAACAAATGTAAAATCCTTAATTGGCCTTAAGTTAATTTAATTAGATTATATGTTAGTTTTAAGAGGGCTGTGGATTTTGTAAAATAAATAAATAAACGACAGATAGTTTTCAAATTCAAATGATTCACAGGTTGGAATAGTTTGTAAGGGACGGAAATTGTTGTTCTTACTATACTCCAGTTTCCAAGGACTTTCTCATATTTAAACCTCCCCTGGACTTCTACAAATAATTCAATACCAAAATTTGCCAATTGAGTCCAACCGTTCACGACTTTAGCGTAGATATCCAGGTATCTATTGACTCATCACGATATCTCTGGATATAAGGGGTAGGGACTTGAAATTTGGTAGGAATGTTCCTTTTGCTGTAGAGGACATGTTTCTTGTTTGATAAACATTACACGCAGTCGACGTCGCGGGTTCAGCTAGTGTATATATAGATTTTTCGAATGTTACAGCGATGTCGGTGCAGCGCTTGAAAGCGCTCCGTGCGCTTATGGCGAGCCAACCGTCGGCGCTGGCTGCCTATATTGTGCCAACAGCAGACGCACATAATGTAAGTTTCTTATTTCCAATAGAGTCAATTACATAATTATTACGTTTTACTATATATGTTTTTCTTTTTATACATTACAATATATGCATTCCAGTCTAATAAGCATCTATTTTGTAATATAATTATTTGATTGTGATCATGTCTCAATAATAATCGTCAAATGTCGTTGTATCTTGTCATTGGTTATGTCAAATATTAGTAGGTCATTTTTGGGCTCCTCCATCCTTTACCATGTCCGTCTATCTTTGATAGTCTTTTTTTGTCAAGACGGGAAAATATCCATCATAGGATACTCTTACCGGCTAAAAACACTGTCACACGCGGCGACGTGACAGGTTAGCTCTAGAGTAAAACTGAGCACGCCGCCGTGACTCCCCGTGAGGGGCCCCTACCTTGATCCTAAGGATCGAGCTACCTATGGGGCAGCGCGAAGGCGCGCCGCCCGACAACCTACGGAGCCTCGCTACGTGGGACGACGGCCTCCGCGGTCCGCCGTCCCAGAGGCTAGTGCTAAGGGGGAAGACGGCGGTCGCGAGCCGCACGTCGTCTCCCCGGACGCCTACGACGGAGGGCGTGGTCGGCGGGATCCGCCTCCCGACGCCGCTCCGCTCCACCATCGCACTCACGACGGTGGGCAGAGACAGGTCGTTCTACCTTAATACGGCCATTAGGGCAGATCTCTGTCTATCCCAACGGGGGCACACCGCAAGCGTGTGCTGCGCCGTGTCAACGGCGGATCCACACTCGTGGCATTCCTTAGTGGGCTCCCTACGGGCCACCCGGCATAGATACCTCCCGAAGCACCCGTGCCCCGAGAGGATCTGCGCCAAGTGGAAAGTGATCACGCCGTGACCACGAGACACCTACTGACCAAGGAGCGGAGACACGGCCTCGATCGTTGACCGCCCAGCGTTCGGTTCTCCCAACCGGTTTCGCCACTTGGTTTGTAGGACCGCCTGCGCCTGACGCAGCAGTCCCTTTCATCCCCTGGCGAAGGGGGGTCGCCTCTCTGACCGGCGTCCGCCCTCCGCCAGTATAAGTCCGAGTGTACTTGCGCATCCAGCTCCCAGGGGGCGGTACTCGCTAATTTGCAACCTGCCTCCCAGAATATGGTGCGGTATCCTCGGACGATCCTGACTGCCACGACTCGCCACGCACCTCGCAGCAGAGCCTTCGAACGTGGCATCAAATCTCCCGCCCCGTACAGGACTATCGATCGTATCACGCCTGCATCTTTAACTAGCCTCGTCCAAGCTATACCACCCACCTTAGCGAAATCATCGTCATTTAAGAAGGCATGCTAGTTTCGTCGCGTCAATGATTTTAGTCGTCTTTCTCATGTCTGTATTTTTACTTTGTCCATTAGTTTTAGGCCTAGCATTCTCCTTTCCATTACTCTCTGGGTTACCTTTATTTTATGAATTATTTCCTTAGTAATCGGCCATGTCTGCTTGAGATAGATAACATATAAAAATAGATAATACCACCCCTAATGGCTCCTACATATTTTGATTTATTTATTAAAGAACAGTATAGTGGCATCTTAAATTGCAGTGATCAACATCGTCGTTTATGTAAAACACACGTTGGTCGTAATACTAAAACAATTTAAACAAATAAATTTGACATATGTGTTGGTTAAGTTTCGTGACTTTTATTTATTTTGAGAAACTGTGCGAGTGACACAGCTGGACAAAATAGAAAATTTATATGATTTTTATTGTTTAAGTCGGAGTATATAGCTCCAGTGGACGCTAGAAGGGAATGGATATCCGGTTTTACGGGTTCAGCCGGTACTGCTGTTATTACTGACGTGCAAGCCCTCGTCTGGACTGATGGCAGATATTACACACAGTTCGAGAAAGAAGCTGATTTAACTCTCTGGACTCTTATGAAGCAATGTGAGATTATCTTATTTTTTTATATAAGTTTAAGAAAAGCGGTCCCAAGATTGATCCTTGTGTAATACCTTTAATGTATGTTTTTATTATAGTTTTCGTGGCCTTTCTACTATTTAATATTTTAAATATAGCCTAACCTAAATATTAATATATGAAAATATAGAAATGTTTGTGTTTTTGAAACTAATTTCATTGTGTTTTATAAAACTAATATCATTACTGTTTGTTTTTGTTATTGGGGATATGGGACGTTAATAAGCTGCTACTTTGTGTTTTTATTTCTACTGTTCTATGTTTTTGCATTTGTAGCATTACCAGATACACCGACCATAGACAAATGGCTGGCGAGCAATCTTCTAGCAGGTTCTATCGTGGGAGTCGATCCTAAAACTATGACTAGAGAAGAATGGACTCCTTTTCAGGTTGTTTATGCTACAAAGTTAACATCTAAATTAAAATATTTTCAAAAAGTTTAATATTATTTAATAGATAATTATTGTGAAAGTGTAACAATCGAGTTTATTGATGAAATCTACTTGATAGAAGAGCAAGTGGTAGATATTTTACCAGGGGATAGCTTTGAAAATGCAAAAGAGCTTGTTAAGAATGAATGAAGATACATACATACATACATAACATCACGCCTCATTCCCATAGGGTTAGGCAGAGACAACGTCCTTCCACTTGCCACGATCCTTGCATATCTCCTTCGCTTCTTTCATTCTCATTAAACCTTTCATACAAGTTCGTCGGTTTAGAGTACTCTTGACCTGGCCCTTATTTAAAATGTCCTGGATTTGGTCCAGGAACGTTCGCCTTGGTCTTCCCCTTCCAACTTTCGCATTCACTCTTGACTCATAAATCCTTTTTGTCAGTCTCCTTTCATTCATTCTCTCTACATGCCCAAACCATCTAAGCATACCTTTTTCAATTTTAGTCACTACGTCTTCTTTTATACCACAACGTTCTCTTATCACACTATTTCTCACTCTGTCACTCAGTTTTAATCCACTCATGCTTCTCAACGCTCTCATCTCTACCGCATTTATTTTACTTTTGTGATTCTTCTGCCATACCCAACTTTCACTACCATACATAAGCGTTGGCACCAACACTATAGGAATAGGATTATATGATAAATGAGAATCTTTTACAGAGTACATTAACGAAAGCTAAGATGCAAGTGATCGCTGTAGAATATAATCTAGTGGATCAAGTGAGAATGGAACTCAACGATCCACCGCCAGAGAGACCACATAACGACATCATACATCTACCTTTTCAATATACAGGTAATGTATATCGAATCGAGGACGCTGTGATGATAAAACTGACTGTTAGTCTGTTATTGTCACCTGTGACTAATTACACGTGGTTATTATAAATGGAACTAACCGACCGGTTTCGTGACACTTTTTTTAAAGCCGTCGATGAGTACAGATGTATTTAGAAGATACTATTACATTGTTTCGGAAAAATGTAACAAAATATAAAAAAAAATCAGTAAGCCTGTAGCTTATCTTGTGTATCTTAACAAATGGGCTATCAAATTATAACATGTTGTTTCAATTTGATCCAAAAAGTATTTTTTCCTACATTTGCAAAGTTTTTTGTTGACGCTGCAGCATAGTTGTTGGTAACGTGATGTTTCATAGCCTGTAGCCTATCTTAACAATAGGGCTATCAAATTATAACATGTTGTTTCAATTTGACCCAAAACGTATTTTTCCTATATTTGCAACGTTTTTTGTTGACGCTGCATCATAGTTGTTGGTAACGTGATGTTTGATAGCCTGTAGCCTATCTTAACAAATGGACTATGAAATTATTACATGTTCTTTCAATTTGATCCAAAAAGTATTTTTTCCTATATTTGCAACGTTTTTTGTTGACGCTGCATCATAGTTTTTTGTAACGTGATGTTTGATAGCCTGTAGCCTATCTTAACAAATGGGCTATCAAATTATTACATGTTGTTTCAATTTGATCCAAAAAGTATTTTTTCCTACATTTGCAACGTTTTTTGTTGACGCTGCATCAAGTTTGTTTATAACGTGATGTTTGATAGCCTGTAGCCTATCTTAACAAATGGACTATCAAATTATTACATGTTGTTTCAATTTGATCCAAAAAGTATTTTATCCTATATTTGCAACCTTTTTTGTTGACGCTGCATCATAGTTGTTTGTAACGTGATGTTTGATAGCCTGTAGCCTATCTTAACAAATGGGCTATCAAATTATTACATGTTACAATTTGATCCAAAAAGTATTTTTTCCTATATTTGCAACCTTTTTTGTTGACGCTGCATCATAGTTGTTTGTAACGTGATGTTTGATAGCTTATAGCCTATCTTAATAAATGGGCTATCAAACTTAAAAAAAAAAAAAATTGTCGCATGTAAGAAAACAAATCATATACTCGAGATTGTGTATATTATATACACATAGACATGTGTATGTATAACATATACAACCATGTACATTATGATGGGAATATGGTTTTACACAGCAAAACTGACTCACTCACTCATCACGAGATTTAGTAGATTCCTGAGTCACTATGTTTGTAATTTGTAGGAGAGAAAGCCGGAGAGAAGATAAAGAAGTTGAGAGATGATATGGAGAAGAAGAAAGCATCGGCGCTTATTGTTACTGCTTTGGATGAAGTTGCTTGTGAGTATGGTTTTTGGAGGTCATTTCAATGTCAGACATGATTGGAGACGTATTCTGAAATATATACATACACATATACATATATATATGACAGATCATTCAGGAACTTATTGTATATTTATAATTCGATGGATTTCAGACACCCTTAACCTCAGAGGCAGTGATATAACATACAACCCCGTCTTCTTCTCTTATCTTCTCCTGACCCCCACTTCGGTGACTCTGTTCTGGCACGAGGGTCAAATACCGGGGCTTATATCCGAGAAGTTACTGGAAGAAGGGGTCCAAATCGATGGTAGACCGTACGGTGACATTGAGAAGGTTTTGAGAAGCTTCGCTGTGAGTCCATATTATCATTTTTTATTGCTTAAGCCTTAATACAGAAAGTTGATACCACAGAAGAAACTGGCAAGAAACTCAGTAGTTACTATAACAAACTTACTATTTCTATGTTTGTTGTGTTGATGATAGTAGGGTAGATAAAGGATAAAGAAGTTCCGCTTCTCTGTTCTTCTAGAGGGAGCTTTCTGAGAATGGCGATGGTGAGCATTCAGTGTGGTTGTCTATCGAGGCCAGTGAGGCAATACACCGGGCGGCTTCTGGGGTGAGTGATTTTTTACTATACTGTTTAGGGGAGGTAGGGGAGCATTGGATACAATAATGTAAAGGGTATGTAGAGGGATAGGTATATTTATAGGGAGATATAGGGAACGGTGTAATTGTATACTCGGAAGTCGGAGGAATGGGTACAGGGGGTTGGGGAGCAAGATTTCTTCCACCTATTTTCCATCCCTGTATACAATTGTTACCATTAATATCTATATATAGGTGATGTAGCAGAAAAAATGGGTGAGAATGGGTACATACATACATACATAGCATCACGCCTCATTCCCATAGGGGTAGGCAGAGACAACATCCTTCCACTTGCCACGATCCTTGCATATCTCCTTCGCTTCTTTCAATCTCATTAAATCTTTCATACAAGTTCGTCGGTTTAGAGTACTCTTGACCTGGCCGTTATTTAAAATGTCCTGGATTTGGTCCAGGAACGTTCGCCTCGGTCTTCCCCTTCCAACTTTCGCATTCACTCTTGACTCATAAATCCTTTTTGTCAGTCTCCTTTCATTCATTCTCTCTACATGCCCAAACCATCTAAGCATACCTTTTTCAATTTTAGTCACTACGTCTTCTTTTATACCACAACGTTCTCTTATCACACTATTTCTCACTCTGTCACTCAGTTTTAATCCACTCATGCTTCTCAACGCTCTCATCTCTACCGCATTTATTTTACTTTTGTGATTCTTCTGCCATACCCAACTTTCACTACCATACATAAGTGTTGGCACCAACACTCCAGCATGCACTGCCAGTCTAGCCCTTTGAGACACCATCTGGCTATTCATAAAAGCATGCAGAGCACCATTTACCATATTCCCTGCATTCACTCTCCTTTCGATATCACTGTCACATGTTCCATCTTTTGTAAATTTAGATCCCAAGTATACAAATTCTTTCACCTCTTCCACTTGTTCCCCATCTATCAAAATATTGCCATTCATCATAGATTCATCTCGTTCAAAAAGCATAACTTTCGTTTTGTTTACATTCACTTTCATTCCTTTCCCTTTCAAAGCTTCATTCATAATATTTAGCATCTCCTGAAGCTCGTTAGCGGATGACGCAAGTATTACTTGATCATCAGCGTAGAGTAAACATTTGATGACTAATTCATTCATTCTTAACCCATACATACATTCTTTTAAATCTGTCAAACATTTATCCATGAAAAGGTTGAACAGCCATGGTGACGCAACACATCCCTGTCGAACACCTCTTTCGACAGGAAACCACTCCGTGTACGCTCCGTTTATTCTGACACAGGCACTAGAACCCTCATAGAGAGACTTCAATGCTTGGATCAGACAACCGCTCACCCCATACGTAGATAACGTTGACCACAGCTCATTCCTCACCACTCGATCATAGGCCTTTTCTAAATCTACGAACGCGCAATAAACTTTTTGGTGTTTAGCCAAACATTTTTCAGTTAAGCACCGTAAAGAAAAGACCTGATCCGTACATCCCATTCCTCTTCTAAATCCCGCTTGCACGTCCCATATTTTCCCATCAGTTTCATTAATCACCCTTTCAATTAATATCTTTGCATACAATTTGCCGACGACACTAAGAAGGCTGATACCGCGGTAATTTTTGCACTCCTGCTGTGACCCTTTTCCTTTATATAGAGGGACAATTACGGCCTTGCTCCAATCTCTTGGGACTTGACCTTTCTCCCAGCATATATTGAAAAGGCAGTACAGCTGAGCTACCACAATCCCGCGGCCAGCCTTCAGCATCTCGACTGACACTCTGTCATACCCAGCAGCCTTACCTGATTTCATACCTTTTATCGCTTTCATGATGTCATCCATACTAATCTCGCTATCACTTGTCTTACATTCATTGCTATCCGCAGAGGCCATATTTACCTCTGCTTCATTTCTTTCAAACAAACTTTCAAAATGATCCTTCCATCTCTTCAATATCCATTCTTCTCCTTTTATTAAACTTCCATCTAAACTTCTGATTTTACAAAGCTCCGAGGAAGTAGATCTCCCTCGGGCAAATTGTATTGATTTCCAGAAAAACTTTTTGTTTGACTGAAAATCATCAGAAAGTCTCCTATCATACATATCACTGTATTCTTCTTTTTTCTTTCTTACAGCTTCTTTCACGATTACTTTCACCCTTTTGTATTCCATTCTTGCCTTTTTTACGTCATCATTCGTTGCCTTTTGCATTCGTTGGTTCGCTTTTGTAGCCAACCAATCGGACCAAGCTTTCTTCTTTTCACACACAGCTGCTTGAACATTTTTGTCCATCCACAAATTCTTCTCTTTCTTACCTTTCCTCCTTTTAGACACGCCACATACATCAATAGCAGCACCAACCACTCCATCTTTAAATTTATTCCATAAACTTTCAATCTCATTTCCTTCGTCTTCACTCTTGAATCGCCCACTCAAATTTTTCAGATATTCTTCTCTAACATCCTCTTCTTGCAATCTCTCCACTTTTATTCGTTCAAGAATGCTCGAGGTTTCCTTCTTTCTATGGCGCCACCGATTAAAAAGACCACCGATTCGGGCAACAACCAGGTAGTGGTCAGTATCGATGTCGACCCCGCGGTATACTCGAGCATCTAGAACTTTCTTCTTCAGTTTTTCGTCCACAATTACAAAATCAATCATACTTCTAGCATTCCCTTCTTCCCTTGTATACACATGAATCCCCTTGTGCTCAAACATAGTGTTTGCCACAAAAAGACTATGTTCCACACATATTCCAAGCAAACTTCGTCCATTTTCATTCACCCGTTTGTCACCAAACATACCAAGAGTCCTTTCATATCCATCACGTTTCACACCTACCCATCCATTAAAATCTCCTAACATAATTATTCGCTCATTCGGTTCACATTCATTCAACGTATCACTCACACTTTCCCAATACTCATCTATTTCTTTTTGGGCTTTATTGGACTTTCTGGTGCCCAGATCCGTCGGAGCATAAGCACCCAAGACAAAGATCCGAGTAAGTCCAACTTTTAGCCTGATCCAGATGAGTCTAGGACTCACGTATTTCACTTCTCTCACACAATCATCCATTCTTTCGGAAAGTATGATACCAACTCCCTGACAGCCTCTCTTATCACTGCTTACACCAGACCAGTAAGCTGTGTAAGGATGTTTCGTGGTATCACATCCTTTCCTCTTTGTCTTTGTCTTTGTGAGAATGGGTACTCTTATAAAATTGGGTAATATAAAAGGGTATAATTATAAACAGGGTAAGTAAGGGAGGAATGGGTACAATTATATGGAGGGTAGACATGGGAGACAATTGTGTACATGGGAGATGGGAGACATTGAGAGATGGGAGACATGGGAGACAATTGTATACATGGGAGATAAGGGACGGATGGTTACAATTATATACAGGGCAAGTAGGGGAGTGATGGGTATACTTATTTGCAGGGTATGTAGGAATGGGATGGGTATAATTATAAGTAGAAAAAGTAGGACAGGAATGAGTATAATATATAAAGGGTTGTTAGGAAGTAATGGGTACATTTATAAAGAGGGGATTTAAGAGAGGTATCTCTACTCTTGTAGACATACTGTATGTAGAAGGATGGGTATATTAATAGGGAGATGTGAAGGACAGTGTAATTGTATATGTTAAGGGAGGAATAGGTACTTTATTGACTGCCTAGGTAGGTGAGGGATAGCTATAATCACATACACGAAAGTTTGGGGAGAAAAGGATACTCTTTAACATTCAATTTTTTACTACATAATATGGGATATGTAGGGGAGGAATGGGTATATTATATACAGGGAGGAATGGGTACACTTATAAAAAGGGGATTTAAGGGAGTTATCTGTACTCTTGTAGGCACACTGTATGTAGAGGGATGGGTTTATTAATAGGGAGATGTAAAGGACAGTGTAATTGTATATGTTAAGGGAGGAATGGGTTCTCTTATTGACTGCCTAGGTAGGTGAGGGATAGCTATAATCACATACATGGAAGTTGAAGGAGAAAAGGATACTCTTTAATACTCATTTTTTTACTACATAATATGGGATATGTAGGGGAGGGATGGGTATAATTATATACAGGGAGGAATGGTTACACTTATAAAAAGGGGATTTAAGGGAGTTATCTGTACTCTTGTAGGCACAGTGTATGTAGAGGAATGAGTATATTAATAGGGAGATGTAAAGGACAGTGTAATTGTATATGTTAAGGGAGGAATGAGTACTCTTATTGACTGCCTAGGTAGGTGAGGGATAGCTATAATCATATACACGAAAGTTTGGGGAGAAAAGGATACTCTTTAACATTCATTTTTTTACTACATAATATAAGGTATGTAGGGGAGGGATGGGTATAATTATATACAGGGAGGAATGGTTACACTTATAAAAAGGGCATTTAAGGGAGTTATCTGTACTCTTGTAGACACACTGTATGTAGAGGAATGGGTATATATATAGGGAGATGTAAAGGGCAGTGTAATTGTATATGTTAAGGGAGGAATGAGTACTCTTATTGGCTGCCTAGGTAGGTGAGGGATAGCTATAATCACATACTACATTATATGGGGTATGTAGGGGAGGGATGGGTACACTTATAAAAAGGGGAATTTAAGGAGTTATCTGTACTCTTGTAGACAGGGTATGTAGGGGAGGGATGGGTATAATTATATACAAGGAAGTTAGGGGAGGAATGGGTACTTTTATATAGTGGGATGGACAAGGAATGTACTCCAATATACACTCAAATATAGGGTAAGACTAGTCATCATACAATTTGAATTACACGTGAAGTCTACATATTTTATAACAGCCTGATGTGCAAGTTTGTACATCTGTTACAGGAGGGTGATCTCACGAAGCCGCTTAATTTGATCTCTGAGATATCTCCGGTCGCATTGGCTAAATTAATAAAGAACGACGTTGAACTGGAGGTAAGATATCTGTAATCATTAGACTATGTGATATTGTTCATTGTAATTCAGCTGGTACAAGCTAATGAATGTGTCCAGGGTTTCCGTCAGTGCCACATCCGGGATGGGATAGCGGTGGTGCGCTTCTTCCGTTGGCTCCACGGCCAGGTTGACAACGGACACACAGTCACGGAGATCCAGGCTGCTGATAAACTATTGGAGTTCCGCAGGTGAGTGATATCTTAGGAACTACTTGGCTTGGAGTGGTGGTGTTATATAGCTGATATTTTGTGGAAACTACATCACGTTGCTGCAAAAGAAGCGGAACTTCAATAATATGTTCCTTTCGAGAGCCTCGAGTATATAATTGACATGTTCTTCTTCAGTGTTTATCTCTTCTCAATGCAATCTTTTTTCAAGGTATTTAATTTAATGGTTGCATCGATTTTGATGAAAGTCTTTTAATGTTTATATATATTCCAAGGTAAGTAAAAAGGTAAGTAGCAGCCCATTAACGTCCCACTGCTGGGATCAGGCCTCCTCGCTCATGTGAAAGAGGGTTTTTAGAGCATAGACCCACCACGCTGCTCCACTGCGGATTGGCAGGCATAGTACACAAGTGCACTCTCTATTCCTTCACTCTCATAGTCCGACATGACGGCAATCCGACACGACCGGAGAGAGAGATCAGGCGCAGGATATATTCCAGGGACGAACAAATTTCTAAAATTATATCGCTATTTATTAATTTATCCTAGGGACGAACAAAGTTTTAAAATAAAGGCTTTATTCTTATTTAGATTAAATGCTTTTTATATTAATTTATTTATCAATGGTTATAGGTATCTCAGGGACGAATAAAGTTTTAAGATAAATGCTTTTTATATTAATTTATTTATCAATGGAGATATGTATCTCAGGGACGAATAAAGTTTTAAAATAAATGCTTTTTATATTAATTTATTTATCAATGGATATAGGTATCTCAGGGACGAATAAAGTTTTAAAATAAATGCTTTTTATATTAATTTATTTATCAATGGAGATATGTATCTCAGGGACGAATAAGGTTTTAAAATAAATGCTTTTTATATTAATTTATTTATCAATGGAGATATGTATCTCAGGGACGAATAAAGTATTAAAATGAATGCTTTTTATATTAATTTATTTATCAATGGAGATATGTATCTCAGGGACGAATAAAGTATTAAAAGAAATACTTTTTATATTAATTTATGTATCAATGGAGATATGTATCTCAGGGACGAATAAAGTTTTAAAACAAAAGCTTTTTATATTAATTTATTTATCAATGGCTATATGTATCTCAGGGACGAATAAAGTTTTAAAATAAAAGCTTTTTATATTAATTTATTTATCAATGGCTATATGTATCTCAGGGACGAATAAAGTTTTAAAAGAAAAGCTTTTTATATTAATTTATTTATCAATGGATATATGTATCTCAGGGACGAATAAAGTTTTAAAATAAATGTTTTTTTTATTAATTTATTTATCAATGGATATATGTATCTCAGGGACAAACAACGTTTTAAAATGATGGCTTTATTTTTATTTATTTAGTTACCAAATGTTCTTTATATTGTAGGCACGAGCAAAGTTTTAAAATAAAGGCTTTATTAATACTTATTCATTTACCAATAGTTATATTTATTTCAACTGCCTCATTAGTACAGACATGAGGTCCTGGGTTCGAGTCCCGGGTCGGGCCAATTCAAAAATCAATATTGAGTTTTCTATTAAGATTTTCTCAATATTTGCCCGAAGTTGGGAGGTTGGCGGTGTGATCCACCCCCGTGCCTCGGAGGGCACGATAAGCCGTCGGTCCTACGCTTGTTCTATCTCCGATCGTGTTGGTTTCCCGTCACATCAGACTATAAGAGTGAAGGAATAGAGAGTGCACTTGTGTACTATGCCTGCCAATCCGCAGTGGAGCAGCGTGGTGGTTCTATGCTCTAAAAACCCTCACTCGGAGGGAGGCGGCTTGTGCCCAGTAGTGGGACGTTAATGGACTGCTACTTACATACATTTTTTTATATTTATTTCAGGGACGAATAAAATTTTAAAACAAAGGCTTTTTTATTTGTTTACCAATGGTTCTATGTATTCCATGGGCAAACAAAGTATTCAAATAAAAGCTTTATTTCCAACTATTCATTTGCCAATTGTTATATGTATAGTCTAGGGACGAACAAAGTTGTAAAATAAATGCTTTTTATATTAATTTATTTGCCAGTGGTTATATGTATTTCAGGGACGAACAGGACTTTATGGGTCCTTCGTTCGAGACTATCCCGGGCGCGGGGGAGAACGGGGCAATTATACATTACAGTCCATCCCGGGATGGTCCGCAACGGGATATAAAGAAGAACGACATGTTCCTGTTGGACTCCGGTGGACAGTTCAAGTGAGTTAGTCAGTTATACTTTAACTATGAAATATTTTTTTTAAATATCTGACAGCATCGTACCGGTACACTAATCTTATAGTTTGTGCAGTGACTAGCCACGGCCGAAGTCACCAGGCGAGACTCAGACCAGTTTCCTAAATTTATCCTGCCGTAAAATACGTATATGAATGAGCAACCTACTTTACTCCATGGCACATTTTTTATTGTCACCCAGGGATGGTACAACTGACATAACCCGTACCAGACATATGGGCATACCGACAGCATCACAAAGGGACGCCTTTACACGTGTGCTGAAGGGACAGATCGCCGTAGGAAGTGCTTTGTACCCTAAAGGGGTAAAGGTATGTATTATTTAGGTATTAGCTAAAAGACGGGAGAGCGTTTTTAAACAACGACGGATTTCAGTCTTAATGTGTGAGTTTATTAATTATATAAATAGACATTGATTGACATTGTATTCTACTAACAATTAACGGACATGAATGACATTGTATGCTACTAGCAATTGATTAACATAGATTAAGTTGAATATTACTAACAATTAACGGACATGGATTACATTGAATGCTACTATCAATTAATAAACATGACTGACATTGTATGCTACTAGGAATTGATTAACATGTTATAAATATTACTAACAATTAACGGACATGAATGACATTCTATGCTACTAGCAATTGATTAACATAGCTTAAGTCGAATATTACTAACATTCAACGGACTTGAATGACATTGTATACTACTAACAATTAACGGACATGAATGACGTTGTATGCTACTAGCAATTGATTGACATAGATTAAGTTGAAAATTACTAACAATTAACGGACATGGCTGACAGTGAATACTGCTAATAAGTAATAAATATGAATGACATTGTATGCTACTAACAATTGATTGAAATTGATTAAGTTAAATATTACTAACAATTAACGGAAATGGATGAAATTGCATGCTACTAACAATTAACGGACATGAATAACATTGTATGCTACTAGGAATTGATTAACATAGATTAATTTGAATATTACTAACAATTAACGGATATGAATGACGTTGTATGCTACTAGCAATTGATTAACATAGATTAAGTTGAAAATTACTAACAATTAACGGACATGTATGACATTGTATACTGCTAATAAGTAATAAATATGAATGACATTGTATGCTACTAACAATTAACGGACATGGCTGACATTGTTTACTGCGAATAATTGATTAAAATAGATTAAGTTGAATGTTACGAACAATTGACGGACTTGAATGACATTCTATGCTACTAGCAATTGATTAACATAGATTAAGTTGGAAATTACTAACAATTAACGGACATGGATGACATTTTATACTGCTAATAAGTAATAAATATGAATGACATTGTATGCTACTAACAATTAACGGACATGGCTGACATTGATTACTGCGAATAATTGATTAACATAAATTAAGTTGAAAATTACTAACCATTAACGGACATGGCTGACAGTGAATACTGCTAATAAGTAATTAACATGAATGACATTGTATGCTACTAACAATTAACGGACATGAATGACGTTGTGTGCTACTAGCAATTGATTAACATAGATTAACGGACGTGGCTGACATTGAATACTGCTAATAAGTAATTAACATGAATGACATTGTATGCTACTAACAATTGATTAATATAGATTTATTTAAAATTACTAAAAATTAACGGAAATGGATGACAATGCATGCTACTAACAACTAACGGACACGAATAACATTGTATACTACTAGCAATTGATTAGCATAGATTAAGGTGAATATTACTAAAAATTAACGGACACGGATGACATTGTATATTGCTAAAAATTAATAAACATACATGACATTGTATGCTACTAACAATTGATGTACATAGATTAAGTTGAATATTACTAACAATTAACGGATATGGATGACATTATATGCTACTATCAATTAAAAAACATGAATGATATTGTATGCTACTAACAATTGATTTGCATAGATTTAAGTTGCATACTACTAACAATTGTTAAAGGGGAACGTGCTCGATACTCTGGCGAGGAAGGCGCTATGGGACGTCGGATTGGATTATGCCCACGGTACGGGGCACGGGGTGGGACACTACCTTAACGTGCACGAGGGGCCTTCCGGCATATCCTGGAGGCCCTACCCCCACGACCCTGGCCTAAAACCTGGACAGATTTTGAGCAACGGTAAATATAACAAACAAATTATTTGAATCGTCATTAGTATGTTCATAGGTAACAAATTGACTGAAATTGTATCAATTTATATACAGGGTTATTCGTGATCATAGCTTATTGCAATGATTTAAACCCCCATAACCATTATGCCTGAATAATCATTATGCCTCATTATTATATATAAAGACTGCCTCATTGGTCTAGTGGTTAGCATGTTCGACTACAGACATGAGGTCCTGGGTTCGAGTCCCGGGTCGGGCCAATTCAAAAATCAATATTGAGTTTTCTATTAAGATTTTCTCAATATTTGCCCGAAGTTGGGAAGTTGGCGGTGTGATCCACCCCCGTGCCTCGGAGAGCACGTTAAGCCGTCGGTCCTGCGCC
>JACTOM010000534.1:205359-239678 GCA_015832385.1 Elymnias hypermnestra | reverse complement strand
GGCGCGCCGCCCGACAACCTACGGAGCCTCGCTACGTGGGACGACGGCCTCCGCGGTCCGCCGTCCCAGAGGCTAGTGCTAAGGGGGAAGACGGCGGTCCTGGACCGCACGCCTTCTCGCCGGACGCCTACGACGGAGGGCGTGGGCGGCGGGATCCGCCTCCCGACGCCGCTCCGCGGCCTCTTTCAGCGACATCACCTCGTCGCTAAAGGAGGCCACCGCACTCCAACACTCCCTCCGCTCCACCATCGCTCGCACGACGGTGGGCAGAGACAGGTCGGTCGACCCTAATACGGCCACTAGGGCAGATCTCTGCCTATCCCAACTGGGGCACACCGCAAGCGTGTGCTCCGCCGTGTCCACGGCGGATCCACACTCGTGGCATTCCTCAGTGGGCTCCCTACGGGCCACCCGGCATAGATACCTCCCGAAGCACCCGTGCCCCGAGAGGATCTGCGCCAAGTGGAAAGTGATCACGCCGTGACCACGCGACACCCACTGACCAAGGAGCGGAGACACGGCCTCGATCGTCGACCGCCCTGCGCTCGGGTCACTCAACCGGTCCCGCCACTTGGTTTGTAGGACCGCCTGCGCCTGGCGCAGCCAGTCCCTTTCGTCCCCTGGCGAAGGGGGGTCGCCTCTCTGACGGGCGTCCGCCCTCCGCCAATATACGTCCGAGTGTACTTGCGCGTCCAGCCCCCAGGGGGCGGTACTCGCTAATACGCATCCCGCCTCCCAGGATATGGTGCGGTATCCTCAGACGTTCCTGACTGCCACGATTTGCTGCGCACCTCGCTGCAGAGCCTTCGAACGTGACGTCAAATCTCCCGCCCAGATCGGGGCCCCGTACAGGGCCATCGATCGTACCACGCCTGTGTACAGGCGACGGCACCCTACCTGCGGCTTGCCGACATTGGGCAGAAGTCTGCTCAACCCGCCAGCCGTCTTCATTAGCCTGGGAGCCAAGCGCTCGAAATGAGCCTCTTTATAGCACCCCTATTGCAACCTCGGACACGACGCAGGTGCCTTTAACGTTTTCTGAACGTTTTATATAGTGTAAAACTCTTAACTCGCTGCATACCATACTTTTGCCAGTCGTATTTGAATTTGGTAAATGGTTTTGGAGGGAAAGGTGACGTCATCCGGCCGTGGACTTTACCCACGTCTCCAGAGGGGAAGGGCTTGATTAGGTCCTCAATATACACCCAGATTTAAGTATACGGCCGACGCTGTTCCAACTCGAGATTCGGTCTCAAAGGAGACAACCTTGGAATAGGGTTCAAGGAGTCGTTCTAGAATGTAAGAGGCAAGGCTCCTTAAGAGCTCACCCCCTCTCTAGGTTACGATGTAAAAGTCATTGAACCAGCATTATAGAAGAGCTTATTTAGTATAAAAGCTAAGTCCCAACAGTTGTCTCGACTTCTGTCGACATATATTTAGGGAGCGTGTGAACTAATAGTATAAAATCAATACCCAATTACCTACAAGTACAACACTAGTTAGATTTACCCTTATCGAAGCGATCTCGATAAGACTTGTGTGATAAACAATATAATATAATACGAAATAACAGTCTCCAACGAAATGTACGGCCGTCTGCTGATATTTTGTTTGTGGTACGTTTATTTGTACTAATATTACAGAGCTGGAGGGTTTGTTTAAACGCGCCTATCTCAAAAACTACTGGTCCAAATTGGGAAATTCTTTCAGTATTGGATAGCCCTTTTACCAAGGAAGACTACAGGCAAAATATCATCACCTCACAACTAATAGTTGCGGAGTTATATTGAAAAATAATGACAAAATGTCGGGAATTTCCGTCTGGTTTAAGACATAATGGCTTTTTTTAAAATAACTTTAAGAGATACACATATGCTATCATAGACTTTTTTTTTAAACTATTAAAAAGGAATAATTCCGTGATATGTGATTGTTTCGTAACTTTATCCGTTTACGCAGCGTACGCATCGGAAACTCCCAATAGGTATGGATTTCCCCAGTTTTTGCCACATTTTTTACTGCTGCTCCATACATATTAGTCTCATTACAAGATAATATAGCTTGTACCCTTCCTCAATAAATTGGCTATCCAATACAAAAGCAATTTTTCAATTTGGACCAGTAGTTTATGAGATAATCGCGTTCAAAGTCAGAAACATATTTATATTTCAGTTTGAGCGTACGGAAGTTGGGGGCTACAGTGCCAGCCTCGTACTACAGCTATGGGGAGTCGGATTCGCCAATTTTTGGTAATTTATCTCTATTATGTAAACCGATAATGGTTTTAATGATTAGAAGCTTTGACAGGTTTTATCAGGGCAGGTTTTGGGAGACCTTATATAAAACATATAAGAAATCAAGTGTTAATTACAAAGGCTTGAACATTCTCAAGGTATTTCCACGTAAACTGTTAGGGCTTCAAGGTGTTAACAATGATAGAGGTTCCTTATATACCCAGGGCACGAATATCTTCTTTTTTCCAGTCAGTCCCAGAGCATGGGACTCGCTGAAGTGCCAGAATACCCACTAAAACCCAGCAGATTCCTCGTCATCTCTGGATGAGATCATTAGAAGGTCCCTCAACTATATAGAGATAGAGACAGATAAACGTTCCATATTTATCTCAGAGAGATATTGTATACAATATAAGCAAAGAAGTAAAACAATTTCTCAGTTCAAATAGTCCATGAGCATCTAATGTAGTTATAACTGAAAAGAACTACTTAAATACTAAGCTTACAAGGGTTCCTTTACGGCCTATTCCGAGAAGATCCCATAAAAAACTCAGTCGGGTATCCCTTTCTGTCTTTCTGTTACATAATTTGTTTCTTTTTGGTTTTGATTAAAGCAATCCATTGCCTGATTTATCGTTAAAGAAATCCTTCAAATTTTGTACGATACGATACGAAATATTTTACGATACGATACGAAATAATAATTGCTTTGGGAACGCAGAGAATTATTAAGTTTATTATTCATTCTCTGGCTTTAGTAATTAAATTTGTTTTGTGAACTTTTTGGCTTGATAACGTTTTATTTATTAATTTCATTGAGATCCCAAATATTATAAGATACGATACGAAATATTGTACGATACGATCCTATCCTTTTAATATACGACTCATCAATTAGCTTTCTTTGTTAATTTTATAAAGTGGAAGTAAAAATCTTTTAATATATAAGTTATTATATTTCTTTATCGCACCACCTACCTTTAATACACAATTTCGTATAGAAAATAAATGTATTTCCAGTCGGTTCGTCTGGCGTTAAAAATAACAGAGAAACCAGCCAGCAGCGACTGACAGGAGTCAGGGATGTGATGAGAAGGCGAAACGTGGATGCCTTCGTGGTGCCCACAGCAGACGCACATGGTGTAAGATCCTAGCGTCCTATTATGATACAAAACATAGTCCTTGCGTTTGTCTGTCTGTTTGCGATTAACTCATTCTATATGTAGCGACCTGTTGCCTGCTTTTTCTATATTTAACGACCTGTTTCCGGCTTTTTTTATATTTGACAACCTGTTGCTTGATATTTTTATACTTGACAACCTGTTGCTTGCTTTTTCTATATTTAACGACCTGTTTCCGGCTTTTTTTATATTTGACAACCTGTTGCCTGCTCTTTATATATTTGACGACTTGTTTCCTGCTATTTTTATATTTGACGACCTGTTGCTTGATATTTTTATACTTGACAACCTGTTGCCTGCTTTTTCTATATTTAACGACCTGTTTCCGGCTTTTTTTATATTTGACAACCTGTTGCCTGCTCTTTATATATTTGACGACTTGTTTCCTGCTATTTTTATATTTGACGACCTGTTGCTTGATATTTTTATACTTGACAACCTGTTGCCTGCTTTTTCTATATTTAACGACCTGTTTCCGGCTTTTTTTATATTTGACAACCTGTTGCCTGCTCTTTATATATTTGACGACTTGTTTCCTGCTATTTTTATATTTGACGACCTGTTGCTTGATATTTTTATACTTGACAACCTGTTGCCTGCTTTTTCTATATTTAACGACCTGTTTCCGGCTTTTTTTATATTTGACAACCTGTTGCCTGCTCTTTATATATTTGACGACTTGTTTCCTGCTATTTTTATATTTGACGACCTGTTGCTTGATATTTTTATACTTGACAACCTGTTGCCTGCTTTTTCTATATTTAACGACCTGTTTCCGGCTTTTTTTATATTTGACAACCTGTTGCCTGCTCTTTATATATTTGACGACTTGTTTCCTGCTATTTTTATATTTGACGACCTGTTGCTTGATATTTTTATACTTGACAACCTGTTGCCTGCTTTTTCTATATTTAACGACCTGTTTCCGGCTTTTTTTATATTTGACAACCTGTTGCCTGCTCTTTATATATTTGACGACTTGTTTCCTGCTATTTTTATATTTGACGACCTGTTGCTTGATATTTTTATACTTGACAACCTGTTGCCTGCTTTTTCTATATTTAACGACCTGTTTCCGGCTTTTTTTATATTTGACAACCTGTTGCCTGCTCTTTATATATTTGACGACTTGTTTCCTGCTATTTTTATATTTGACGACCTGTTGCTTGATATTTTTATACTTGACAACCTGTTGCCTGCTTTTTCTATATTTAACGACCTGTTTCCGGNTTTGACAATCTGTTGCCTGCCATTTTTATATTTGACGACCTGTTTCCTGATATTTCTATATTTGACGACCAGTTTCCTGATATTTTTATATTTGACAATCTGTTGCCTGCCATTTTTATATTTGACGACCTGTTTCCTGATATTTCTATATTTGACGACCAGTTTCCTGATATTTTTATATTTGACAATCTGTTGCCTGCCATTTTTATATTTGACGACCTGTTTCCTGATATTTCTATATTTGACGACCTGTTTCCTGATATTTTTATATTTAACAATCTGTTGCCTGCCATTTCTATATTTGACGACCTGTTTCCGATTATTTTTATACTTGACAGCCTGTTGCCTGCTGAAACAGAACAAAACTAATTAAAAACCTTTATTATTAAACACACGCCCACAAAGCATTTACTTGTTAACTAGCTAACGTTTGTCAGCCTTCGTTGAATGTATATTGACCGTTTTAGCACCAAATTAAATCCGTGCTCTCAGTTCAATTCGAGATTTTACAAACAACAAGTTAGTCTCGGCTTAATAGTGGGTTCTTCTCAGATTAATAATGACTTTTCTACAGTCCCAGTATATCGCCCCGTGTGATGCTCGTCGGGAATGGCTTTCGGGACTCTCGGGATCATCAGGAACGGCTGTGGTGACGCAATCACATGCCCTGGTGTGGACTGATGGTAGATACTTCACTCAATTTGAAATAGAAGTAGATACCACAGTCTGGACCCTAATGAGACAAGGTAAGTTGAGATGTTGTAGTTAAGGTAAAGGAAGGTAAGCAGCCTCTCTCCATCCCACTGCTGGGTACAGACCCTCTAACTCATAATAGATAGGATTGTTAGATTTATAAGTATTTACATTGTTTAAAATGAAGTTGCTTCCGCTGTTTTTTACCTTATAACTTTTAAACTATTAATGGGATTTTAATGAAGTTTTCAGCAATAGATAGAGTGATTCAAGAGGAAGGTTTATATGTATAATAAATATATATATATTAGTAAAGGTAAGCGAAATATTCAAAGGTTTGTAATGTGATGTCGTAACATAAACATCAGCGCGCTTAAATCGCAAACGCTGGCTTAACCTTACGAGATAGATCAATTTAATGTACTACGAAATTGTATGTCTTTAACAAATCTATAAAAAAGTTAACGGTTATATATATTTATCTTTCAAGGATAACTCGTAGTAACCATTTTTATCTTTTACACATCACAAAAAGATATGTATTATTTACCAAGCTTTTTTATACAATACCGTATTATTCTTTATAAAATTAAATATATTACATATGTTGTGTATTTCATGTAGATTAAAACTGACCTTAACAGAGTTTCATTAAAATGGATATTTTTGAAGATATCAGAGGTTTAAGAAGCGGTCACAGCGGATGGCGTCGTCGCTGTTAGATGGATTAGTAAATACGTTCTCTCTTTTTAGGTACTGATCTGTCGATACAAGACTGGTTAGTGGAAAACATGCCTATTGATTCCACTGTGGGAATCGATCCCACTACCTACACGAGGACTGCTTGGACTTCTTTAGAGGTATGTACGTAGGATTCCCTAAAGCACTTATCTACACTAATATTATAAAGAGGAAAGATTTGTATTTTTGTTTGTAACGAATAAACTCAAAAAGTACTGGACCGATTTTAATAATTCTTTTTTCATTAGACAGCCACATTATCACTGAGTAACATAAGCTATATTTAGTACTAGATTACTTTAGAAATCTTTAGAAATTTCTATTAAAACCAACTGAAGGTGTAAAAAAATTAGCCATAAAATGTCTTTCATCGCATACGCTGTGAAGAGTACTGATGATAGGACAAAGAAATGTTCGACAATATTATAGAATATATCAATATCTACAAAAAACTTCTCGAGACCATATGTCTAATTGTTGTAGTTACGTCACTATAACTACGTTTTAACATTTAACAAATTGATAGAAATGCCGATCAAAATCAGACCGTGTTATCCATACCATTTTTAAATTTTTATCCAAATAAATAATTTAATATTCAAGACTGTCTCAATACTAGATGATTACTTTTTGAATTATTGAAATCGGATATTCCATTCAAAAGATATCATGAAATTAAGATAAAAATACATGCCGGCGGCCGCCACACAGCGCATCGAGTAACTAACTCGACGAGAGAGGGGCAGTGCGGGAGAAGGGGGTGCACCATTATGAACTAGGTTACCTTACGCAGTGGACGGACGACATTGAATATTTCGAGTATTTTCTAACACATTTTTATGCTTCGCTTAAAAAGTTCTTTTCAGAGCCACTTAGTCTTAGTATTAGGAGTCACACTTTTACATCGTCGTCGTCGTCGTCGCTTCAACCGATGGACGTCCACTGCTGGACATAGGTCTCACGTAATGACGTCCACAAGGCCCGATCTTGTGCCGCCGGCTACCGGCGACCCTCTTTATGTCGTCGATCCACCTTGTAGGGGTCGCCACTTCAGCATCTTCGGGCCCCGACGTCCATCGGTCCTTCGGAATATGTGCCCCGCCCATTGCCACTTCAGGTTCGCGATTCGCCGGACTATGTTGGTGACTCTGGTTCTACTACGGATCACTTCATTTCTGATTCTATCACGTAGAGAAACTCCGAGCATAGCCCTCTCCATCGCACGCTGAGTGACTCTGAGCTTCCGCATGAGGCCCATAATATTTGTCAATTCAGGGTCGTTTTAATTATCATGCTTATAACTTAAATACCTGTACCTATATGTCTACCCGTGCGAAGCCGGGACGGGCCGCTAGTCCTTTATAAAGCAAACTTTTCCGCCACTTAACTCAAAAACTACAAAACAGATTAACATACAGTTTTCAGCAATACATAGCGTGATTCTTTAGGCATGTGTATATATATAATTTGTCTATATTTTATACAAATTGTTTTAAATAAAACGATAATTGTTACAAGTGGCGTATGGAATCTAGTCGCATGTGAGATTTCATGAAACAGTGCCTAATCCATTAAAGATACAACAAAACAATGTATGGTGGGATAATACCTCTTTTATAGATCTACAAAAAAGTCTAACATGGTATATATCTATCTTCTAAGGATAACTCACTATATTCATTTTTGTCTTCTATACAATTGGTCACATACAATGCTGTGTTAGGAAAATCATGTAGAAATTACATATGTATTAAGGGATCCCTTGGCTGTGGAAACTGTCCCCTTAACTGACCCCTATTTGTACTAAGGGACCCCATAGCTTTGGAAATTTTTCCCGAAACCAACCTCTTAATGAACTAAGGGACCCCTTAGCTATAGAAACATTCCTCTTAACCAACCCGTAAATGTATTAAAGAACCCCTTATCTATTTAATATTTTCCCATAAACGATCCCCTGAATGTACTATGGGACCCCTTTGCTATTCAGTTTAGGTAACTGTTTTGAATAGCTAAGGGGTCCCTTAGTACATTTACGGGTCGTTTAAGAGGACTGTTTCTAGAGCTAAGGGGTCTCTTAGTACATTTAGGAGTCGTTTATGAGGAATAATTCCAATAGCTAAGGGACCCCTTAATACATTTAGGAGTCTGTTAAGGGGAGTGATTTCATAGATAAGGGGTCCCTTAGTACATTTAGGGGTCGGTTAAGAGGAATGTCTCCACAGCCATGTTTCCATAAACAATCCCCTTAACCAACCCCTAAATGTACTAAGGGGTCGTTTAAGGGGAGTGATGTTGTGTATGAAAACAGTTACCTAAACTGAACCCTAAACCCTTTACTGACTCCAAAACGTACTAAGGGACCCCTTAGCTATAAAAATAGTCCTCTTAACCGACCCCTAAATGTACTTAGTGACCCCTTTGCTATTAAATCATTCCCCTTAACCGACTCCTAAACGTACTAAGAAACCCCTTAGCTATAGAAACAGTCCTCTTAAACGACGCGTAAATGTACTAAGGGACCCCTTAGCTATGGAAACAGTCCCCTTAACCAACCCATAATGTATTAATGGACCTCTTGGCTATGGAATCATTCCTCTTAACCGACTCCTAAGTGTACTAAGAGCACCTCATAGCTCTAGACCCCTAAATGTTTGGGTAAATATATAAAGCTTAGGGGAGGGTGGTGAAATCGAGGACGAAGTATATTATTGTACAGTTTCATAGTATAGATGAACATAAAAGACACTGTATAATGCTTGCTATCTCGTTCTCTCCCGCGTTGATTCGTATCAATTTATATACCTGTTTCATTTTACTGTCGCTTTTTCGTTTCATCGACTTTCAATTCACAACGATGCTTAAGAAGTTTATCTTCTATTAAAATGGTTACATACAATTCGGTGTTTGGAAAATTATGCAGAAGTATAAAGTCGTCGTCGTCGTCGCTTCAACCGATGGACGTCCACTGCTGGACATGGGTCCCACGTAATGATGTCCACAAGGCCTGATCTTGCGCTGCTTGGCTCCGGCGGGTACCGGCGACACTCTTGATGTTTTCGGTCCACCTTGTGGGGGGTCACTCCAGCACCTTCGGCCCCAACGTCCATCGGTCCTTTGGATTATGTGCCCCGCCAGCTGTCACTTCAGGTTCGCGATTCGTATGCCTATGTCGGTGTCTCTGGTTCTACTACGGATCTCTTCATTTCTGATTCGATCACGTAGAGGGGGAAAGGGGGAAACGCGTCCCAATCCGTTTCTCCAAACGCCACCCTCACCTGCACGCGATGCACCATGCTCCTACCAAGGCTCTGGCGACCGACGAATGGCGGTATAACCATTCTCTTTAGCTGACAGACAGACAGCGTTATCGGTGCGAGAACATCATCACTTCGATCACCAAGCCTGCCAAGCGCGATGATTATCGGCATAACCACTATAATGATAAAGTGTTGATCTTCATCAAAATTTTGTGTTTTTGTTGACTCAGGCAGCTTGAGTTTTTTCCGACGCAACAAAGGTTATATGCCAACCAATTCACACAAAGTCGCAATAAATTATATACACGAACCATCCTCAAGAAGCGGTGTATTTACAGGTGAAAACCGCATGAAAATCTGTTCAGCAGTTTTTGAGTTAATCGCGGCTGTAGATGTTGATAACATTGTTTTATGACGTGTCTTCATATATTTATGGTTCTTTTTCTTTTATAGAATGCTTTGTTGGGCGTCAACGTAACCTTAACTCCAATTACCGAAAATATAGTGGATGAAGCCAGGGTTGATGTGGGGGATTCCCCCCCAGCGAGACCCAACGAGCCCCTGATTCCTCTAATAGTTAACTTTACAGGTATGCCTTTATATTTTAAGATAAAGTAGGCTCATTTATTCTTTCTAACGTCAGCTATCTGCCAATTCAAACCCCGTCGAAATCTGATCAGCTGTTTCAGAGATTTTCCGGAACAAACAGACGGTAAAATTAAAAAAAAGACTCAATTCTAGCCATTAGGATTTCAATATGCCCTTAGTGGAATAATATTAATTTCATATTCATTTGATGAAATGTTATTAATTTTTTAATCATTTCGTATGCGTTTAACGAAAGTTATTAATTTCATATTCATTTAATGAAATGTTTTTAATTTTTTATGCATTTCATATGCGTTTAACGAAAAGTTGTTAATTTCATATTCATTTGATGAAATGTTATTATTTTTTTTAATTATTTCGTAAGCGTTTAACGAAAAGCAAATAATTTCATATTCATCTAATGAAATGTTATTAATTATTTTATTAAATTTATATGCATTTAACAAAAAGTTATTAATTTAATGAAATGTTGTTAATTTTTTTAATCATTTCGTATGCGTTTAACGAAAGTTATTAATTTCATATTCATTTGATGAAATGTTATTAATTTTTTTAATCATTTCGTATGCGTTTAACGAAAAGTTGTTCATTTCATATTCATTTAATAAATAAATAAATAATCGTTTGATAAATAATAATAATGAGATGTTATTATTTTTTTAATAATTACGTAAGCGTTTAGGGAAAGGCCAATAATTTCATATTCTTTTAATGAAATGTTATTAATTTTTTTAATCATTTCGTATGCGTTTAACGAAGGCTATTAATTTAATATTCATTTAATGAAATGTTATTAATTTTTTTTATTCATTTCATATGCGTTTAACGAAAAGTTGTTAATTTCATATTCATTTAATGAAATGTTATCAATTTTTATTTTATGTATTCAATTCATTCTGTTCAATGAAAAGCTATTAATTAGAAATTACAAACAATATTTCATGTGCATTTCTTCCTTCCAGGTAGAATATCGAGTGAGAAAATACAGGATCTCCAGGTGCAAATCCGTTCGAGGAATGCTGCTGCTCTTGTTTTAACAGCGTTGGATGACGTGGCTTGTGAGTTCATCAAAATCAAAATATTACTTATACAAATAGGCTCAAAAACTACTTTTAAGTCATCAGTAGCCTGTCCGGTTAGAAAAGTTGATTCCTCTGAGAAGAAACCGCCAAGAAACTCAACAGTTACTCATTTAAATATAGGAAACAATGTGTGCAATTGGAATCAAGTCCAAACATCATTGTCGCTTGAATAATCTTTAATATGCCTTTCGACTGTCTCATTGGTCAGCATCTTTGACTACAGACATGATGACCTGGGTTCGAGCCCCAGGTCGAGCCAATTCGAAATCGATATTGAGAAATTTGGCGGTGTGCTCCACCCCCGTGCACGTTAAACCGTTGGTCCTGTGCCTGATCTCTCTCCGATCGTGTTGGATTGCCGTCACGTCGGACTATGAGAGTGCACTTGTGTAATATGCCTGCCAATCCGCAGTGGAGCAGCGTAGTGGGTTTATGCCCCAAAAAACCCTCTCTCATATGTGTGAGCCTGTGCCCAACAGTGGGACTTACTTATGCCTTTCGTGAAGGGGTGTCTTTTCATATTTATTAAAGTTAAGACAAATCGAAAACTGGGCAATCCGACAATATCCAATAACTATTGCAACGGCACATATGGCCTGTATTATGTAACTATAATAAATTTTATATTACAAAAACAAATAGGCTAACCGACACTAAAATAACTTCTCAATGCGAACCGGTATTTCCTGGGATTAGGGAGTTGAAACAAACACTCCACCATTATAATATTAGTATATGTAGAGATTTGTTTTTCTTATTCAACTCTTAGAGTTTCCTGTTCCCGTCCGAAAGATACTTAACTTTAACTTTGTCAGATATATTAGGGATTGTTTCTTTTTATTCGACAATATATATATATATATATATATATATATATATATATTGTATGTT
Source organism: Elymnias hypermnestra (assembly GCA_015832385.1). Classification (NCBI taxonomy): domain Eukaryota; kingdom Metazoa; phylum Arthropoda; class Insecta; order Lepidoptera; family Nymphalidae; genus Elymnias; species Elymnias hypermnestra. The sequence goes on along the minus strand of JACTOM010000534.1, from coordinate 227,760 downwards.
ACCTCATACCTCATGGGTGGACCCAGTTAAAATCCAGTTCTGATGATGACATCCATGACAAAACCGGATAAGTGTTAAATTTGCATAAGCATGTACGCGACAAGTGAATAACTCAAGATCACGCCAACAAAGGATATACTTCAAGGGTAGTTTCGTAATAGTTTGGTTAGGTTCTGATGATGGAATCCATGACAAAGTGACGGAACGGTTCAATTCTTAGGAGCAAATCAACGATACTTGGCAGAATCTTCTATAAGCTATCCAGATATTTGAGTCGCCTACCGTAACTTCGGTATGGTCAAGTGCTAGTCGTAGTTAAATATGAAGATCAAGGGAACTCCTCAACGGCTTACAGTAAGAGTGTAATTTTTGGCAAAATCTATAACTGTCTGTAATCAAATGCCAATGACCTTACGTTTGTTGCTGCATTGCAATATTTGAAAGGTGAATTATGTGTGAAGCGGTGGTATAAGGGTTTCGGGTTCGATCCCGGGTGTGGCGATATTAATGTAAATTTAACTTTGTAAAGTTAGGTGTATACATATTGAGACAAGTTTGTTAGTTTACTTCAGATTCACTAAAAAATTAAAAAATAAATAGAAATATAAAGGCGGTTCTTTTTTTGGTAAAATTTCTATTTATTATTATTTCAGATACATTAAACCTTCGTGGTTCGGATATTCCGTATAACCCGGTATTTTTCGCATATCTTGTCATCAGAGGTGATTTGGTAAGATTGTTTTAAATTTTAGTAAATTAGTATTTTTTTTTAAACTTCACCTACATTCCCTAAAGAAACACATAGGAGACCCCTTATCCATAGAGACATTCCCCTTAATAAACCCATAAATGTAACAAGGAATACCCCGACCCCTAATTGTGCTTAGGGATCCCTTAGCTTTGGAAACTGTTCCCTAAACCAAATTCTAAATGTACTAAGAGAACCCTTATCTATGGAATCAGTCCCCTTAACTGACTCCTAAATGTTTTAAGGGATCCTTTAGCTATGGAAACAGTCCCCATAACCGACCCCTAAATGTACTAAGACACCCTTAGCTATGGAAACAATCCTCTCAACCGACCCCTAAATGTACTAAGACGCCCTTAGCTATAGAGACAGTCCCCTTAGCCGACCCTATTTGTACTAAGGGATCCCTTAGCTTAGGAAACTGTTCCCTAAACAAAATTCTAAATGCACTAAGGGATCCTTTAGCTATGGAAACAATCCTCTCAACCGTCCCCTAAATGTACTAAGACGCCCTTAGCTATGGAAACAGTCCCATTAACCGACCCCTATTTTTACTAAGGTATTCCTTAGCTATGGAAACAGTATCCTTAACCAACATCTAAATGTATTAAGGGACCCCTTGGCTATGGAATCATTCCCCTTAACCGACCCCTAAATGTAATAGGGATCCCTTAGCTATAGAATCATGCCCCATACTCGACCCCTAAATGTACTAAGACACTCATAGCTATAGAAACAGTCCCCTTAACCAACCCATAATGTATTAAGGGACCTCTTGGCTATGGAATCATTCCCCTTAACCGACCCCTAAATGTAAAGCTTAGGGGAGGTTGGTGAAATCGGGGACGAAGTATATTATTGTACAGTTTCATAGTATAGATGAACATAAGAGACACTGCATAATGCTTGCTATCTCGTTCTCTCCCGCGTTCAAACATATCAATTTATGTGTCTGTCTCTTTTTACTGTCGCTTTTTCGCTTCATCAACTTTCAATTCACAACGAAGTTTTCACTTCAAAATATATTTTGTTTCAGGCAAGCAATAACGTAATTTTATTCTGGGGCGATGGAGTGCTGTCATCTGATATACTAGCGCATTTGTCCTCTGAAGAGACCCAGATTCAAGTCCAGCCGTATGATAGGATATTTCAGTATTTGAATGAATTAGCGGTAAGTTTCATATTGAAGTGATATATTCGTAGGGGATGGCTACGTAACAAGTTACGCCGGGAGTCTATATGGTGTCCCGTTCTCTCACGCGGTAGGTAGGCTCGTCCTCTCTCTCTAACCCAGCGCTAACAGCGCTAGCCGTATTACGGACAGACACCGTTTACAATGAAATATGTTATTAATAAATAAACTTTCCCTTTATTATCGTATTACCTATAAATTAAAATAATAACCTAAGCTATTCCCAAATTAAACAATTACAATATTAAATAGTTCAACTTAGATTAGTTTAAGTTATCACTTTTATCGGGCGTTCCGAGACAAGCACATTTGCTTATTTTGGAATACAAAAGCTAGTAGTTAAAAAAAGCTTGACTGTGATTTCATGCTTGTATGAGATTACAGTCCAACACTAATCTGAGCGCATTAAAAATAATTATATTTCTTTCAGGATGAACTTCAACCGGGTAGTACAATTTGGTTGTCAAGAGACGGTAGTCAAGCTATTTATCTGGCAGCAGAAGCGGTAAGTAATTTTCAATTGAAAAGTGAATAAGTCATCAATTGACAAATGATCAGTGAATAAATCTTCAATAGAAAAGTGATCCGTGAATAAAGTTCTTCTTATAAAAGTAATTAGTGAATAAATCTTTAATAAAAAAGTGATTAGTGAAAAAATCTGTGACAGAAAGGTGGTAATTGAACAAAAATTTCTTAGGAAACTAATGAATGAATAAAGCTTTGTTACAAAAGTGATCAGTGAATAAATCTTTAATAAAAAGTGATCAGTGAATAAATCTTCAATAGAATAGTTATCAGTGAATAAATCTGTGACAGAAAAGTGATCATTGAACAAAGACTTCTTACAAAAGTAATGAATGACTAAATCTTTGTTAGAAAAGTGATCAGTGAATAAATCTTCAACGGAAAAGCGAATAAGGAATAAATCGCTTATGCAAAAATGATCAACGAATATACATTGTATAGAAAAGTGATCAGCGAATAAATCTTCAATAGAAAAGTGATCAGTGAATAAATCTTCAATAGAAAAGTGATCAGTGAATAAATCTTCAATAGAAAAGCGAATATCGAATAAATCGCTAATGCAAAAATGATTAACGAATAAATAGAGTACAAAAAAGTGATCAGTGAATAAATCTTCGATAGAATAGTTATCAGTGAACAAATCTGTGACAGAAAAGTCATCATTGCACAAAGACTTCTTACAAAAGTAATGAATGAATAAATCTTCAATGGAAAAGCGAATAACGAATAAATCGCTTGTACAAAAATGATTACCGAATAAATATTGTATAGAAAAGTGATCATTGAACAAAGACTTCTTACAAAAGTAATGAATTAATAAATCTTTGTTAGAAAAGTGATCAGTGAATAAATCGTTAATAGAAATGTGATCTGTAAATAAACCTTCAATTGAAAGTATAAATCGCTGATACAAAAACTTTTAACGATTCAATATTCAATAGCAAATTGATGAGTGAATAAATCTTCAATGGAAAAGTAGTTGGCTTGTTCTTGATACTTTTGTGAATTTTCAATCGTAAGCCTTGATCATTGTGAAAATTGCCTTAAAATTTTACATAATTAAACTGATAGATACTTATTAAAGCAATGTCCATCCATTTTGGTTCCATCGTAGTGGTTTTCGTTGTAAGGAAACCTGCATAATTTTGTTGAGGACTCGCAGTGGAGCAGCTTGTTGGGACTAGGCTCTAAAACCCTCTCTGCTATGAACGAGGAGGCCTGTGCACAGCAGAGGGACTTTATTACTCTACTTCTATCTATCTGTTGGAAGCCTTTTAGCTGTGATTTGTTTTTCAGAATAACGCAGTGAATACACTCTCCACCGTGTCGCCGGTTGCCCTCATGAAGTGCATCAAGAACGACGTGGAATTAGAGGTCAGAACTATTCTTTAATAGCTGCCCCGTTCAACTTCGCCTGCGTTCACTTGGACATATTTTTCACTTTTTTGATGCTTAAACGATTTAAAAAGTAAATCGGCTGAGTAGTTTCCAAAGTAATTCATCAGGAAACCTTAAAAACTACAGTTCCGATTTACTTCGAATTTGGCACAGTTACCTCTGTTGCAACGTAAACGCTCACTAAGAACGAATAACGCCATATTCCCATTAAATCGTGATATATAGACGACATACAACCACTGAGACATCAACAAAACTATTCATCTGAATGACTTGAAATTCCGGAAACACTGTTCTTGCGTGACATATGGCCTCTCACCAAGAAATGGATTCCCCATCTTCACACGTGATGGTGCTTGCTGGTGCTGGTGCAATTTTTGGTGCTCTTTTCAAAATTTGTCTTCAGAGCTTTGTCTAAAAATATTATTTACGAACGGAACTGTCTTCCTTTTCTCTCACGCGGTAGGCAGGCTCCTCCCCTCTCACTCTAACCCACCGCTAACAGCGCTAGCCGTATTGCAGACGCTTCCTCTCTCTACTCAGTGTTCAGTGCGCGATATACATATACCGTTGACAGTGACCACATTATTTTTATGCTACAATTATATATATTTTATATATTAGGGCTTTAGAACAGCTCACATCAAGGACGGTATAGCGGTGGTACGATTCTTGCGCTGGGTACACGAGCAAGTTGACGCCGGTGTCAATGTTACTGAGATTAACGTAGTAGACAAACTTGACGAACTTCGAGGGTGAGTAAATACCATAACAGCTATTTTATGTTAATGAAAAAAAACCTTGATAATTAAATTACAAAGAACTGCCTCATTGGTCTTGTGGTTAGCATGTTCGACTACAGATATGAGCCATGAGGTCCTGGGTTCGAGTCCCCGGGTCGTGGCCCAATTGGGAAGTTGGCGGTGTGATCCACTCCCGTGCCTCGGTGAGCACGTTAAGCCGTCGGTCCTGCGCCTGATCTCTCTCCAATCGTGTCGGATTCCCGTCACATCGGACTATGAGAGTGAAGGAATAGAGAGTGCACTTGTGTACTATGCCTGCTGATCCGAAGTGGAGCAGCGTGGTGAGCAGGTCTGTGCCCAGCAGTGGGACGTTAATAGGCTACCACTCACCTAACTATACATTTACGCGGAAAAATCGAATCTTAAACCATCTTAACCCCAAAGATATTAAAACTATTCTATATCCTAAACAGCTGGAGATCCTAAATAGCTGGGTTCCACATAAGCCTATGTGACACCCCAGAAACATTTACAAAGATAATTTAATGGTGTCTGTATAGGATTCAAAAAAGAATCCATGTGAGATTGGAATTATTAATAATATTTTTGTTTTGTTCCATCGTATCACGTGATACCTGAATATTCACCAGTCCGTTGGATGTCACTCTGAATATTATGCCTTGTATAGTCGAATATTAACACCGGGACAGCTGGATTCTTCAGATAATTAAATGGTGACTTCTCAGACAGTTTTAGGATACTTTCAAATAGACCGGCTCGGACAGAGCGGATTTTGATCGCGATCGAAATTGTTGTTGGATAGTTGTTGTTATTGAGAATGCCCAAACGAAAAAGGGGAAATGTAAATGTGAGCCTTATATCAACTACCCAAGACTCTATTTTAATTGCGGTCAAAATCTAGGATACAATAAAGAACTCACGCGTCTATCCGTAGGATTCCAAGTATTAATAATATTTAATAAGCTGACAGGTTTTATTCCCCAGACCGTTGGATATTACTCCTAAGACAGTCGAATATTCACAAGATAACCCATCTGTTATCTCTCTGTAGAAGGCGGACGGCAGCGCAGCCAAGGCTAATATGGCGGCATCCATCAGCTGACTCGCTTGCTCTGTTAAACTACCTAATGATTTCTTTAATTTCAGAGAAGAGCGGTTATATAGGGGTCCATCTTTCGCGACCATCGCGGGTGCGGGAGAGAACGGCGCTATAATACACTACAAGCCTTCTCGCGAGGGGGAACAGAGGGTCATACTGAGGGACGATATGCTGCTGGTAGACTCCGGTGGACAGTACATGTATGTTTATTACGGTATTTACGTATTAACGCCACCGTAGGTACAGACATGACGATTTTTAAGGTTAGGTTGGTTTTTTTTTTCTTGCTCCACGTTCGAAGGCTCTGCTGCGAGGTGCGCGGCAGTCAGGATCGTCCCAGGATACCGCACCATATCCTAGCGAGTACCGCCCCCTTGGAGCTGGACGCGCAAGTACACTCGGACGTATTTTAACGGAGGGCGGACGCCTGTTAGAGAAGCGACCTCCCTTCGCCAGGGAACGAAAGGGACTGGCTGCGCCAGGCGCAGGCGGTCCTACAAACTGACAATCGAGGGCGTATCTCCGCTCCTTGGTCAGTGGGTGTCTCGTGATCCTCTCGGGGCACGGGTGCTTCGGGAGGCATCTATCCTGGGTGGCCCATAGGAAGCACACTGAGGGAAGCCATGAGTGTGGACCGTCGTAGACACGGCGGAGCACACACTTGCGGTTTGCCCCAGTTGGGATGAGCAGAGATCTGCTCTAGCGGCCGTATTAGGATCATCCGACTTCTCCCTGCCCACCGTCGTGAGAGCGATGGTGGAGCGGAGGGTGTTGAAATGCGGTGGCTTCTTTTAGCGACGAGGTGATGACGCTGAAGGAGGCCGCGGCGTCGGGAGCTCGTCGGGGCTCACGACCGCCGTCTTCCCCCTTAGGACGGCGGACTGCAGGGATCGTCGTCCCGCTGAGTGAGGCCCCAAAGGTTGTCGGGAGGCACGCCTCCGCTCTGCCCCATAGGATCCTTAGGCTCATGGTAGGAGCCCCCTCAGGGAGGAGTCACTGGCGATGTGCTCAGTTTTACTCTACTAGACCTAACCTGTCACGTCGCCGCGTGTGACAGTGCGTAGGACGGCGGATGTTTTTAGCCGGTAAGAGTCCGACATAACCGGTGATGTTCCCGCGGCGTCCTGGTATCCTATGATGGATTTTATTCCGTCTCGCAAAAATAAATGTTGTTTTTTGCTGCATTAGCGTAAGTCCGCGACGAAAAGGTTTAAAAAAATTAACCTAACCTTAAAATCGTCATGTCTGTAGCTGCGGTGGCATTAGTACGTAAGCACCTTCATTATTTTTTAATATATATACTAGACTCATCCCAATGTCTTCTGTCTTAACTATTAACATTGAATAAGAATATTTAATAAAGAAATAATTATCCAAAATTTCATTCGTTTAATTTTCTGGTCACAGCAAAGGAAAAGGGTCACAGCAGGAGTGCAAAAATTACCGCGGTATCAGCCTTCTTAGTGTCGTCGGCAAATTGTATGCAAAGATATTAATTGAAAGGGTGATTAATGAAACTGATGGGAAAATATGGGACGTGCAAGCGGGATTTAGAAGAGGAATGGGATGTACGGATCAGGTCTTTTCTTTACGGTGCTTAACTGAAAAATGTTTGGCTAAACACCAAAAAGTTTATTGCGCGTTCGTAGATTTAGAAAAGGCCTATGATCGAGTGGTGAGGAATGAGCTGTGGTCAACGTTATCTACGTATGGGGTGAGCGGTTGTCTGATCCAAGCATTGAAGTCTCTCTATGAGGGTTCTAGTGCCTGTGTCAGAATAAACGGAGCGTACACGGAGTGGTTTCCTGTCGAAAGAGGTGTTCGACAGGGATGTGTTGCGTCACCATGGCTGTTCAACCTTTTCATGGATAAATGTTTGACAGATTTAAAAGAATGTATGTATGGGTTAAGAATGAATGAATTACTCATCAAATGTTTACTCTACGCTGATGATCAAGTAATACTTGCGTCATCCGCTAACGAGCTTCAGGAGATGCTAAATATTATGAATGAAGCTTTGAAAGGGAAAGGAATGAAAGTGAATGTAAACAAAACGAAAGTTATGCTTTTTGAACGAGATGAATCTATGATGAATGGCAATATTTTGATAGATGGGGAACAAGTGGAAGAGGTGAAAGAATTTGTATACTTGGGATCTAAATTTACAAAAGATGGAACATGTGAAAGTGATATCGAAAGGAGAGTGAATGCAGGGAATATGGTAAATGGTGCTCTGCATGCTTTTATGAATAGCCAGATGGTGTCTCAAAGGGCTAGACTGGCAGTGCATGCTGGAGTGTTGGTGCCAACACTTATGTATGGTAGTGAAAGTTGGGTATGGCAGAAGAATCACAAAAGTAAAATAAATGCGGTAGAGATGAGAGCGTTGAGAAGCATGAGTGGATTAAAACTGAGTGACAGAGTAAGAAATAGTGTGATAAGAGAACGTTGTGGTATAAAAGAAGACGTAGTGACTAAAATTGAGAAAGGTATGCTTAGATGGTTTGGGCATGTAGAGAGAATGAATGAAAGGAGACTGACAAAAAGGATTTATGAGTCAAGAGTGAATGCGAAAGTTGGAAGGGGAAGACCGAGGCGAACGTTCCTGGACCAAATCCAGGACATTTTAAATAACGGCCAGGTCAAGAGTACTCTAAACCGACGAACTTGTATGAAAGATTTAATGAGATTGAAAGAAGCGAAGGAGATATGCAAGGATCGTGGCAAGTGGAAGGATGTTGTCTCTGCCTACCCCTATGGGAATAAGGCGTGATGCTATGTATGTATGTATGTATGTAATTTTCTGGTTGTTATATAAATAGTTTTGTTGGTATTCCAACATGAGGACAAGCGACATGCTTGCTACAAATATTTAACGACTGCCGATTTTTTTGCAGAGCGCATTCTGTCAATCGCTGACATATATGTCAAACGCCACAGGCTATATTAGAAAAGTTTATATTGCAAAGAGGTTACACTAGAAAAGGTTATATTGTCAAAATCACTAAGAAAGTTAAGTGTTCGGCTATTGGCTTGCGGTTCATCACAACAAAAATAAAAAAAGTAAATAACATATGATAAATTTGTACAATTACGAAAATGACGAGGAAGCCTTATACCCTTAGATTCATTTACTTTTTTTATTATTATTAGATTTAATTTTGATTGTAGTTCTTATTTAACATTTATTTCTTATTATTATTAATTTTAATTTAAGTTTTGTTTTTTCTGTATTTGTTTTGTTTTTTATGTTACATTTTATTTACTTGTAGATTTCAAATGTAAACTAGGACAAGTGACTTTTAAGAAAATTAAAAAAAAATTGGTTGTAGAACTGCTAGAATTAATTTATCTCTTAATGGTTTATACTAAATCAATTTTAAAAAAATTACAAGAGTTTATGTTGTCACAAGTACTAAGGAGGTTACATTAGAATAGGTTATATCGTCACAAGCACTAAGGAGGTTACATCAGAAAAGTTTATATTATCAAAAACACTTAGAAGATCATTAGAAAAGTAAAATGGCGGTTAAGTTTTCTTAAACTTTCTTAGTAATCTTTCATATGAACCTTCTCCTGAGTGTGATAAACACAACAAAGAAAGAATGAACGAAATCGTTTCATCCGTACCCGCTCATTTTTATATATATATAGAAGATTTACTTCTGTTTTAATGTATTCAGTAATATGCCGCATATTTTGACTTTTTGGTGGCAAGATATATTATTTTTCGGTCAGGGACGGTACAACTGACATCACCCGCACACGTCACATGAGCTCGTCACCAACAGAGGCACAGAGGATCGCATTTACCAGGGTGTTAAAAGGTCAAATACTGCTGGGCACAGCTGTCTTTCCCAGGGGGACAACGGTGAGAAATTAAAAGACACGTTAAAATTTTTGAATACATTAAATTGTATCATTCCCAATTGTGCTACCCGCTATTAAACTTTTTCCTGGAAAGATGTAATAAATCCGTTTTCAGTTCGATAAATACGAAAGATATGTATTTTTTTTTAATTTAAATAAGTTTATCTATAGTGAATCTTGCGTCGACATTTAGCCCCCCNCCCCCCCCCCCCCCCGGTTTTACCCGAAGAAAAACTTTCTTAAATCTTTTTGGGAATAAGCTTAATTGATTTCAATCAAAGTGTCAGGAGTGACAGCTAACTGAACTAACTACTTGAACTGCTGCTTTGCCAATGATTCTTACGTGGTCCAGGGTTTAGAACGCTATTGGTGATGTGATTTTAGATAGCTTAAACTGCGTCACCGGAAAGTTTGCCCAAGAATTGGTTGATGAACCTTATTAGCCCTGTTGGCTTAAACAGTGTCATAGGAAGCACTGGCGAAGATTTAGGGGGAGAGGCTTTCCCTTACGAATGCCTTCTGTGAACCCAGATTTAAGGCAGCATTGGCTGACGTAGAAAGCTTTAGATTGACACCTAGTGACGTTGGAAATCGATACTTGTGTCTATATTTTGAGGAGGTACCTACGTGATGGGAAGCATGTTCTGTCGTGATCAAATCCAGACTTGTATCTGGGGTATTCGTCTGATATCAAAAACTGTGAACTGTTGACCTCTCCTCTCCGTTACGCTTTTTTGAGGTTGTGGGGGAAGATTGATAAGTCCTGATTGCTGTTTTCTTAACACAGGGCAATATATTGGAGACATTAGCCCGTAAGGCGTTGTGGGACGTGGGGCTAAACTATGCCCACGGCACAGGCCACGGCGTGGGTCATTTCCTCAACGTTCACGAAGGGCCCTCGGGGATATCAGCTGCCCTCATTTCTGGGGATCCCGGAATCGTTCCGGGAATGATTTTTAGCGATGGTGAGACAGTGTTTTATTAGTTATAGGTCCTGGGCTCGACTCCCCGAAGGACCAATTTAGAAATTCGTTAGTGGAAATTAGAATTGGGCTATATCTGGACTGTTGGCAGTCTTTGGGCGTAACTGTTACCAGCAAACTTGCCAGCAATCAAATAAAATTACACTATTCATTTCGTTGCTGTTACAAAACCATTACCGGATTAATTTTGAATAAGGTTACAGTCTGTAATTAATCGCAAGAATATACTATGAATACAGAGCCTGGTTACTACGAGGTCGGCGAGTACGGCATCAGACACGAAGACCTCGTGGAGGTTATCGAAATGAACAAAGACGCTGATCACATATTTGTAAGTATTATATTACAATTTCGTCGTCGTCGTTGCTTCAACCGAGGGGCGTCCACTTTTGGACGTAGGTCTTACGCAATGACGTCCATAAGGCCCGATCTTGCACCGCCTGGCTCCAGTGGCTACCGGCGACATTCACTTTCAGCCCAACGTCCATCGGTCCTTTGGTCTATGTGCCCTGCCCACTGCCACTTCAGGTTCGCGATTCGTAGGACTATGTCAGTGACTCTGGTTTTACTACGGAAAAATTCCCTCTCCATCGCACGCTTAGTGACTCTGCGCTTCCGCATGAGGCCCATAGTCAGCGACCACGTTTCGGAGCCGTATGTCATCACTGACAACACGCACTGTTCGAAGACTTTAGTCTTCAGGCACTGAGGGTTATCGGACGAAAATATCTGGCGTAGCTTCCTGAACGCAGCCGATTACACTGAAACATGGTCCGTACGTCAAAGGAGATAGCGATCCTCAAAATCATTAGATACATACCAAACTCTGCATTTACATGATGACCAGCTGTTGATGCAGCTAAAATAAGAAAACGGTAGTAATAATAAAACCTTATCTATACCAGGCGGAAGGCATGGTGGGTAACTTCACGGGGACAGGCGCGGTGGCATTCCGCACCATATCTTTAGCTCCACATCAGACTGCTTGCTTAGATGTCAAACTATTAAGCGATGACGAGGTGGGTAGATTACTTTATAAATGCAAACGTTTTTTCCAATGTTTCCGATCACGTAGTGCATGTCGCATTACGGCTGGAGTGCCAACATGGCAGCAGCCATTACTCGTAACAGCTGTTCCATTTTCATCGTGGTGTCATAAAATCACCTGTTAAATTCTTTTCTATTGGAGAGCCCATTTATCCAAGATTATCCTATATCGTGAATTGTTTCTCCTTAAAAGTTATAAAAAAGTCCATCATCATTACAATATCATATTAGGTTACTATATTTTAATTAAAATTAGAGCAATTCGTTCATTCCCAGGCGTTTCTATTCTTTAAGTACTCTTGCAACTTATAATACGATTTTTCTATCAACTTTCTTTTAACAAAGACTTTGAATTTATTAATTGACGTCAATAGAAAGGCTTGTGGGAGTTTATTATAGAAACGTATACAGTTACCATTAAATGAGTTGTTAATCTTATTCAGCCTACTAGAATTTATAACAAGTTTGTTTTAGTTTCGTAAGTTATATGATGTACATTCACTCTTTTAATNAAAGGCGTGCAGGGCATCATTTACCATATTCCCTGCATTCACTCTCCTTTCAATATCACTTTCACATGTTCCATCTTTTGCAAATTTAGATCCCAATTATATAAATTCTTTCACCTCTTCCACTTGTTCCCCATCTATCAAAATATTGCCATTCATCATAGATTCATCTCGTTCAAAAAGCATAACTTTCGTTTTGTTTACGTTCACTTTCATTCCTTTCCTTTTCAAAGCTTCAATCATAATATTTACCATTACCAGATGATGCAAGTATTACTTGGTCATCAGCTCACCCCATACGTACATAACTTTGACCACAGCTCATTCCTCACCACTCGATATTTTTTTTATTACCTTCGTGTTACTATTATAACATGGTTTTATTAATCATAGCTTGTAACACTTTGAACATATTATATTGCTGTTACTTTAATTATTAATACATTTTCAGATAAGATATTTAAATAGTTACAACGCTCGAGTGTTGGCAACACTGGGACCCATTCTAAAGGAACGCGACCTCACGGAAGACTACGATTGGCTGGAAAGAGAATGCGCTCCAATACGCAGTGCGGCCATATTGATTAAATCCTCGCCATTTTTAATATTCACCATTTTTAGTCTGTGGTTTGGCGGGAAATATTAAATTTTATTATTTCTGATATGGATGGATTTAAAAATATATTTGATTACAAGTTTAGTAATTTGATAGAAATGATATAAATAGAACGTTATTTTGTATTAAAGACTATTTAAAAATAAAGATATTTTGTTGTGTCACAAAGTGTCAGTTAACTCGTAATCCTATTCTGACGTTTTAATCAATGATTTTTGAGGATTAATTGAAAACAGTGTGTAATATTTATTAAACGCTATATCCACTTGAAGGTATGCTTGATAAATGTGTAACAATAATTTAAATGTAGCAAATACATTATAGGAGTAAGCGTGAATTTTTTTCCATGTATATCTTTATATTAAAACAATTTTTATCACATAAATACTTCTTTTTTTTAAATTCCTTTATTAATGAGCCCTTATTAGGTTATTCCATTACAAATATTGTGATGTAACCTTTCTACGGTGGAGAAATGTTGTCAGTGCACACTCAAAAAAGTTTCTATGGATAAAAAGGCTTGAATTGGGATGACATAGGCTCCTCGCCTTACTCTGGTTCCTGTTATTTGTTTAAAGTGGAAATAAAAAGCAGATAAGTGGATAAATTAAGCTTTATTCAAAACAGTTTATAAGCCTACATACATATTTATTTGTTCTACATAATAATAACGGTTTATGCCTTCTCGCGGTATTCCTTCATGTGCAGTAGGACCCAGGTGGGGATAGTTAGCCAGCCGGTGACCATCATACCAGCGAGGATGATCATTTCCTTGAAATGAAAAAAGAACACTAAGATTCTGTTCATTTAATGACACATCACCAAATAAGTCAATTTTCTATACAAATGGATAAAATTGTAATTTCAAATTCATAGCTTTACTAATCTCAAAAAGTCTGTCTGTCTAGTTCTTTTAGATAATCTCTGAAATGGCAGGACCGACTTAGAAGAGACTAGTAAGCTAATGTGTGATGGAGTAACTTAGTCTACACTTATTTTACAAAAATCACCATCAGCCATTAATTATTTGCTAGCTTGACTTGGAATGTGGTATAAGTATTCCTTTTGTAACATAATATTAGGGGGAACAGCTAGTAGTCTTAACTTAATGAGAGGTATTGTACCTCTTGTAGTTTCTATGCAGCATCATACCAGAATGCAACTTATATGCTTAGCGTGTCTTTGCTACCGTGCGTTTTGCGTAGTACTGGGGTAACTAGCCACAGCCAAAGCCTCACACTAATACAGGCTCGGACAGCAGAAAATGTACATTCCAGCATGTCGCTGGGAAACAAATTCCTCTAGTTTGAATTTAAATGTAATAAACTAGTATGATATTGTAATGATGACGGAAGAACAATATCTGACGGTGTTTTTGTTCTTCTCAGGACAGGGTGTGAAAAAACCTTTGCAACTTTAAATTGTAAGTAGTTCTTTAACACTATCATCAGTCATATATTAGAATTAGTGTGTGGGATTTAAAAAATTTGGTTTTGATTCCCGTTGCACACGGGAGCAAATTATTATACATTGTAACCAATTTCTTATCAGTGCAATTAAATTTTTGAAACAGGTTTCACCAACAGATTTATGATAATAAGGATGATTCGGTTTTTGAATGTACTTGAAGAATATTTTCCTTATAACATGCCTGCTCATATTTAGCTTCGTCTCTATATTTGTAACAGCATTTTGTGACTAAACTTTAAAATGTTGGATTATAACGACTCATTAAATTTATAAGTAACTTAAAGATTAACTCCCTGCACCAGATCTGGATAATTTGCTACCATCCTTGGAAATTATAACCGTTTTTAAGTTTCCCAATTACCGAATCCTGTTGTTTGATATGCAATCACTCATAAAATCGATATCTATTGTTAGCTACGCCATTATAAAAGATATGTATTTGAGAGATAACCTAAATCGAATAGAAATTACGTAATGGGACATTGCACATTTTAAGCCTTTGGATGTATGCCTTAGATGCTTAAATATATGTATTAGATACATACTATAAGGAATAAATAGAGATTACGTAATAACTGCAAGCTTGAGTATCTTAACTCTATATACTTTAATGTTGAATACTCACGGCTTTTGAAACCTTGTTTCTCGATGGTACAGCGATTCCACTCATATTTCTCTGTTGAACGACATTTCTGGTGAACTGCGCGTTGGTCCTGAGCAGGTTCCTGATGGTCAACATTTTGAGAAATAATATATTACTTTGTGAAAAGTCGATTATTGAACACTTGCGCAGTGTAACAAACTGTCTGAACACTGAAGTACCTTGCGTTAGGGATGGCACGAAACATCGGTAAATATCGTCGATAATTTTTTACTCTTACTATCGATTATTGATTCTATCTATATAAAGGACAATAAACTAAATGTGAAATTATCTTAAGTTATATCGTTTTAAATTCTTTAGTTTCATTTCATTTATGTATTTTCCCATTTTTTTCTAAGTGTGGCATAGTAAAATAAAAAACTCAAAAGTCATTTATAAATACACATACGTACCTCGTGTTCACTCGTTGGGTCAAACCTTATAGTTTTTTTTTAATGTAAGTTTCTTTAGGCGCATGAGAGTAAAATTTGTAAGGAGTAAAAGCACGTGATTCACGTTACGGAGATGAACAGATTTTTTTGTTTGTGACCTCATATCATTCTTTTTTGTATATGAAAGGTACTTTTAACCGACTTCAAAAAAAGGAGGGTTTATCAATTCGTCTGTATTTTTTTTTATGTTTGTTACCTTATATCTCCCGACTGGGTAGACCGATCTTGATGATTTTCTTTTTAAATGAGAGGTGGTGCTCGTCATAGGGTCCCATTTTTTAAAAATCGAGTTCTGATATAGTAAGTGTTAAATTTGCATTAAGCATGTGCGCGACAAATGGACGAATAACTCAAGATCACACCAGCCGATTTCGATGATTCTTTTTATATTGGAAAGTACATACTTCAAAGGTTGTTTTGTGATAGTTTGGTTAGGTTCTGATGATGGAATCCATGACAAAGTGACGGAACTCTTCAATTCTTAGGTGCAAATGAACGATACTCGACTGAATCTTCTATAGGCTATCCGGATATTTGAGTTGCCTGCAGTGACTTCGGTATGGTCAAGTTTTAGTCGTAGTTAAATATGAAGATCAATGAAACTCCTCAACGGCTTACAGTAAGGGTGTGATTATTGGCAAAATCTATAACTGTCTGTAATCAAATGCCAATGACCTTACATTTGTTGCTGCATTGCAATATTTGAAAGGTGAATTGTGTGTGAAGCGGTGGTATGAGGTTGCGGGTTCGATCCCGGGTGTGGTGATATTAATGTAAATATAACTTTGTAAAGTTTAAATGAAACAATTTAAACGGTGTTATCTCATGAGAAACGCGTTTCAAGGTGTACACATATTGAGACAAATTTGTTAGTTTACTTCGGATTCACTAAAAATCAAAAAATAAATAGAAATTTTAACAAAAATTTATATTTATTTTAGTCCAGTTCTGATGATGCATCCATGGGAAAACCGTGTAAGCCTTAAATATATATTAAGCATGTGAGCGACAAATGGACGAATACGACGTTTCTACACAGCATCGTACCGGAACACAAATCTCTTTGTTTGGCGGTACGTTTTTGCTGGTAGGGTGGTAACTAGCCACGGCCGAAGCCTCCCACCAGTCCAGACTTAGACAAATTAGAAAATAGAATTTCCTAAATTCGTCCTACCGGGGATCGAACCCGGGATCGAAACTCCGCTAGCAAAGCGAATACTCGCACCACTGCGCCAGCGAGGCCGTCAAACCGATATGGTAACCGTACCATAAAAGACTTGGGATAGCGGGGTGCGACAGTAGCCGATCTGTAACGCATGAGATTGCGTTCGATCCAGGGTATGGCGGCACCAATGTCAATTTCACTTAGTGAACTTCTTTCATTTAAACGATTCTATCTCATATGAGTAACAGAGTTTTTTATTTACAATGCGTCATTTGTGATTTCAATAAATTATATTTATAAATATTCGACACTTTTAATATTTTCATGACAATTAAATTCCTAACATATTTCTTTTTCCTTACCTCTAAATCTAAAGTTTTTGATTTGTATAAATATAAACAAGACTTAAATATTTGTTTTTACGCACTCACTTTTTTATTTGTATCTCGTATTTATATTGACTTAAAATAACAATAACTGTTAGTTGTTTAAACACGAA
The DNA here is from genome assembly GCA_015832385.1 of Elymnias hypermnestra. Classification (NCBI taxonomy): domain Eukaryota; kingdom Metazoa; phylum Arthropoda; class Insecta; order Lepidoptera; family Nymphalidae; genus Elymnias; species Elymnias hypermnestra. The sequence continues at coordinate 210,780 of JACTOM010000534.1, read as the reverse complement.
TACGTCTTATGATGTCTTAATACTTTGAAAGACTGTCCTGTTGCCGCGTGTGTTGCGGAAACTAAAGATGATAGAACAAATAAATGTTTTACAATATTATAGAACGTATTAATATCTACAAAAAAGTCCGCGATACCATATTTCACAGTACTGTAGCTATGCCACTATAACTACTTTTTGCATTTTAAAAGCTAATAAAAATACCGATAATAATCAAACCATATTATTCATACCTCTGTATTAATCTTTATGCTATTAAATGATATTTTATTAAAGGCCATTTCAGTACCTGTAAAATATTTTTTTATTATTAAATTCGGACATTCCATTCAACAAATATAACGAATTCAAAAATCTCAAGAGAATAACGTATCCCGAATCGAACTCGAGAACTAAAAACTACGTCAAATGTTTTTAACAATTTATTATAATCAAGCTAAAATAACTGGACGTATTCAAAAATGTATTAGTTAGATATTATTCGTTGTAAAATAAAATCTGTATATTGATTAGATCATGAATGTGTGTATCTAATAATCGGAAGTAATTAAAATCTAGGCGAAATACAACTTTTATGGTAACAAAAACATATGTAAAGGCAAAGCCATACTCGTCTCGATACAATTATTTATTCCTTCTTCATCAGATTTTTCATTGTTAGTAACAGTTTTACAGCCATTCAATCTTCCATACAAAGTCGTAATTCAAACATAAATCACTTTCTTCTAATTTTCAATACGGAACATAATTCCAGCCTTGCTTGCCAGTTGCCAGTTGCCAGTACCAACACGCCAACCACTGAACTGAGCAGAAATCCTCTTTGGCGCTCTGAATACCGTCTGCCCACTTGTCCGTCAATATAATATAATAGCTATCGCACTCCGCTGCTTAAGGTGGATCCAAAGGCGTGTAACAATATATCTAACTAATATTTGCGCAGAATGTCCGACATTAGTCAGTTTATAATACTCTACTGGCATTGAAAGAATTTTTAACTTGATCAAAATAAATTGTAAAAAAAAATAAAAACAAATCTTCAAAATGCTAATGTTCTTTCATAATATTAGAGAAGAGATTTATTTGTCATACTATATTGTCCCAGAACTAAGGATGGTCGATATTAGAAATCATTGAGGTACGATAAACATGGACGGCAAAACATCTCTGTTTCCGGTAGCAAAAGAAAATATACTATATAAATATTTTGTAAAAGCAAAACCATATTCGTCTCGATACAAATATTTATTCCTTCTTTATCAGATTCTCCATAGTAACAGTTTTACAGCCATTCAATCTTCCATACAAAGTCGTAATTCAAACATAAATCACTTTCTTCTAATTTTCAATACGGAACGTGATTCCAGCCTTGCTTACCAGTACCAATGCACCGACCTAAGCATAAATCGTCTTTGGCGCTCTGAATACCGTCTGCCCACTTGTCCGTCAATATAATATAATAATTATCGCACTACGCTGCTGAAGCTGGACCCAAGGGCACGTAACATATATCTGTAGTTATAGTAGACTTTCCACTGCCACGAGATCGGTATCTACGCGGATTAAACCGCGGGGCGTTGCTAGTACAAAATAAAATTTATCTATAATATCTTTGTGCATATGTGATTAACGTGTGCTTTCCAATTAGTTTTCGGCATAAACTATCCCTAAGAATTTTAATGTATCAACTTGCAACTATTTTAGTGTTATTGTATATAACATTTTCAGGCGATGTCATTGCATTATAATTATAGAAATGCGTCAATTTCGTTTTGCTCATATTTATTTGACCGTTTGATAACATCGACATAATATCATGCCCATAACAAATTGTGATAACTTCATTAAAAAAACAACTGCAACTATATCAGGAAAATTTATTACAAAAGCAGATACAAAATTTATAGGGTTCTTAAGACTAAATTACAATTGTATTTGAAATCTAGAACTACTGAAGACTAGCGTATTTCCCGTAGAAGATTCACTGAACCGAGACTGGATTAACCTTATAAAATACTGAAAAAAACCAATGCTAACTACTTTAAAAAGTAAGGCTTTGTTATTGATTTTCACGTATATTTATCGTTTCATTTGTCAATCCAGTCTTGGCATAAAAGTTATCAACGGAAAACGAAATCCTAATTAGATATAGTAAAACAGTCGGAAACAATTACATTTAGCCATAAAATTGCGGACGTAATCAATTAATCAGACACAAAAAATTAATTTCTAATATTTCCCCCATTTAAATACTACCACTTTAGCGTACAAATAGTAATCGGCTGTAGAGGACACAACCGATTAAGATACTCCCCCTAAAATTTACTAATTACTGGTCGGATAGTTTCAAAAAGTCAACTTTAGAAAAATTTCGATATAAAAGTCCTCCGAATTCATATAAAAATATACAAAGTTCTTTCTAATCACACTACAAGAGATATCATTGACAATTTTTTTATAAAAAATTCACTACAATCATCATTTTCGCTAAATAATAAATAGAACATGAATCGTGAGACTACATATATTATGAAAAGAAAACAATTAAATAGTTATAAAGTTGAGTTGACTTCTTTAACCAGGCTTTTGAAAAGTAATTGTGGATACAATAGAGATACAAATCAAATCGATGAAGAATTGAATCTTGAAAAGGCATTACTTTAGAACAATTTATGAACCTTAAGAAAAGTTCAATTAATGTGCAGTAATCTACAATTCGTTAAAACAAATCAGAGACGGAAAATAGAGAATTTATATAGCATTTTTTATTTCTAAAACTTCCCATTTTTGCTCGTTACTGGCAAAATTAGGTTGATGTACAATTTTATGTAGATTAATTTGCGTTAATTTAAATAAAAGATGTATTTTGAGTAATAGTTATCTAATGTGCTTCGAATTTCACTAGAACCACACCTAAATGGACCGTCTCCTTTATGAAAAACCTGAATTTCTATCTGCAAAAATTTTGAACACGTGAAAAACAGTCGCTAAAGATTTGTATTACTGAATATATATTATTTAATTATCAAAACTTATACAAATGAAATTAAAAGTAACGCAAAATTGGTTCGTTTTCGTCTAGATTAAATTAAATAAGCGATCGTCAAATGAAGATTAATAATTACATTTTTAATTAATATCATTAAACAGTTGTGTGTTATACGGTTTAATTTTTTTTGAAACACAGTCGAATCCGGATATAACGACATTGCAAAGAACGCATATTTCGGACGTAAAATGCGATAGTTGCGATATACACAAGTAGTCATATTAATGTCTCTCTCAAATAAATACTGGAAAAAAAATTATAAGAAATTTTGATAATAAAGCCGCTACAGTAAAGTTCGAAGACTCGGCGGAGTTTATATATTAATCGGTCATTATCTCTTCTTAAAAACACAGACGTTTTTAAGAAGAGTCATCACAAATAAACGATCGGTCATTATATCCGATGAATATCGATAAAGTTTTGTTGTTTTAAGAGATATTTAGCTATATCCGATGTATTTACTTATTAGCTTATCTAGAGATTCGGTAGGGAGCTTGCCATTACAAGCTGGGCGCCCGGTCTTCACCACTCGTGAAGTCGCTCCGTCCTGAGTTCTTGGACTCGGTGTTGGGGGCGCTCTTTCCTTCTCGGGAGCGTAGAGTAGGGATGCGCGCGCCTCCGATGGCGAACGGGGACGAGACGTCTGACGAGGACGTCGCCCCGCCGGAGATTAGCGAGGGGGAGCTGGACGCCGCCATCATTAGGATGCGGTCGAAGGCCGTCGCGCCCGGACCCGACGGGGTTCCGGGCAGGGTGTTAGCTGAGGCGTTGGGACCCATGAAGCAATGGCTGCTGGACCTCTACAACGCGTGTCTGCGCCAAGGGCGCTTTCCGCGTGCGTGGAAGACCGGGAGGCTGGTGCTCCTTCGCAAGGAGGGGCGTCCGGCGGACTCGCCGGCGGCGTATAGGCCGATCGTGTTGCTGGACGAGGTGGCGAAGTTGCTCGAGCGCATCCTCGCGGAACGCCTCGTCCGGCGACTCGACGACGTAGGGCCCAATCTGAGTGACTGTCAGTTCGGCTTCCGCCGCGGCAGGTCCACCATCGACGCGATCGCGCGGGTGAGGGACCTCGCGGAGGAGGCGGCGTCCGAGGGTGAGGTGGTGTTGGCGGTGTCCCTGGACATCGCCAATGCATTCAACACTCTGCCTTGGGACGTTGTCGGGCAGGCGCTCGGGTATCATGGGATGCCCCGGTATCTGAGGGATATGATAGGCGCGTACCTCAGCGACCGGTTCGTCTCGTTCTCGACGGCTACTGGACCGGTGAGTAGGGAGATGACGTGCGGTGTTCCGCAGGGGTCGGTTTTGGGACCGCTGCTGTGGAACATCGGCTACGACTGGGTGCTTCGCGGTGCCCTCTTGCGGGGCGTCGGCGTGACTTGTTACGCCGACGACACCCTCGTAACGGCCCGCGAACGCACTTTCAGAGAGGCGCGCGTGCTCGCAACAGCGGGCGTCGCGCAGGTAGTTGCGAGAATCCGGCGGCTCGGGCTGGAGGTCTCGCTAGAGAAGTCGGCAGCCATCTGCTTCCATGGACCGCGAAGAGCGCCCCCAGGGGGGGAGAGTCTAGTGGTCGGGGGGATCTCCATCGAGATCCAGCGTACGCTCAAGTACCTGGGTCTCACGCTTGACGGCAGATGGAAATTCGAGGCTCATTTCGAGCGCTTGGCTCCCCGGCTCATGAAGACGGCTGGCGCGTTGAGCAGACTTCTGCCCAACGTCGGCAAGCCGCAGGTAGGGTGCCGTCGCCTGTACGCAGGCGTGGTACGATCGATGGCCCTGTACGGGGCCCCGATCTGGGCGGGAGATTTGACGCCACGTTCGAAGGCTCTGCTGCGAGGTGCGCAGCGAGTCGTGGCAGTCAGGATCGTCCGAGGATACCGCACCATATCCTGGGAGGCGGGATGCGTATTAGCGAGTACCGCCCCCTGGGAGCTGGACGCGCAAGTACACTCGGACGTATATTGGCGGAGGGCGGACGCCCGTCAGAGAGGCGACCCCCCTTCGCCAGGGGACGAAAGGGACTGGCTGCGCCAGGCGCAGGCGGTCCTACAAACCAAGTGGCGGGACCGGTTGAGTGACCCGAGCGCAGGGCGGTCGACGATCGAGGCCGTGTCTCCGCTCCTTGGTCAGTGGGTGTCGCGTGGTCACGGCGTGATCACTTTCCACTTGGCGCAGATCCTCTCGGGGCACGGGTGCTTCGGGAGGTATCTATGCCGGGTGGCCCGTAGGGAGCCCACTGAGGAATGCCACGAGTGTGGATCCGCCGTGGACACGGCGGAGCACACGCTTGCGGTGTGCCCCAGTTGGGATAGCCAGAGATCTGCCCTAGTGGCCGTATTAGGGTCGACCGACCTGTCTCTGCCCACCGTCGT
>JACTOM010000534.1:168368-205290 GCA_015832385.1 Elymnias hypermnestra | reverse complement strand
GAGGATTTTTTTCCCCCTATTACAAAAAAAAAAAAAAAAGGGAGCTTGCCATTCGATTGTTATAACCGATCTGTCGTTATATTCGGTTTTGACCGTATATATCTCTTAAGTTTTTTATCCGAATCAAATCTGAAATAACTCTTTATAACTTTATTTTTCTGGTACGTCCAAAGAATAATAGGTTAGTTGCTTATTTCTACAATTATATGAAATATATAAACGTATTTCGCACTGCCATATTTTAGTAACTATGTCTAAGTTTATTAAGGAAATTTCAACAACAAAATCTACAGTACAATTAAATTAAAAAGAAATACTTATGGGTAATTTAAAATGACTAGGAGAATATGTAAAAACTATGTTATGAGATCGCGAATAAAACTTATATTTTTTTTGTGAAGATCAATACTTATTAATGCTAAAATATTTATTGCTAAATTTAAAATGTATTTTTTTTTGAGAAAACGTTCAATTCTTATGATATGATAACATGAGACTTATAGTATGGATTAAATAAATATCTAATATTATTTAAAATTAAAAAAAGTTACACACACAAGTGAATACGATATTTATGATTAATAAAATAGTTTTTTATATTAAATACAATGTACGTAGGATATTATTTCGCAGAAGTTTTAGGTAATATTAAATCAATTTAATTTATTATTACTCTTTTAAAAATCGTAAATACGATAATTCACCGTAATATACGCGTTTCGCAACACTATAAAAGTTAATGCAACTAACCACAGATTATATAACGGCATAGATAATAGAACATACATGTTAGGATATTAATAAGACCTTAATACATTAAAAAATATAAAATAAAAAAGATAATATTATGTCCCGAGAATTTAGCGAGTTGTGTTGCGAATGTTTTAAAAATAAATACAATTGTTTTTATAGAAATAAAGAGTAAAACTAGTGTAGGCCTCTTGGGTATTTTGTAGTGGCAAACTCAGACATGTGTAGACACGGTCAGCTGCACGGTTTTATAGGTTATTTATCAGTTAAATATCTTAAAAACTGCTCTCAAAAAGAAAAAAATAGGTGGTTCGAGGTACTGTTGTGTTATGTGCTATAAAAATTCCCAATCTCGGAATCGTAAATTTACTCGTTTCTGAGACGGAATTGGGAATGGATTGGATAAAAGCTGTCAGAAGAATGTAAGTAAATATTATTATGACGATGTGATACCAGGAACCTATCGATAATATACGAAATCTGCATTTACTGTATGTATTTCAATAAATTCTTACATATAATAAATTGTAACTCGTGTCGTATCACACGCCATTGTTAGCGTCAGTCCATAGACTAACTACAAAGTCCACAGATACATAACAACTCCTCCCCCCTAACGAATTTACTAAAGCTACACTGCGCTTGACTAACATAATACACACTTGCAAATACTTTTATGTTACTTCCAAGTTAAACTTCTTTTAAGAAATAAAAAATATTAAGTGTCGACAATTAATACAAATAATTGATTGGAATTTCAAATGGCGAATTGTACATAAACTAGTATATTAATTGATTAAATCACGGGTGGCACATTAGAATGCCACATGTTATTTGTCAATATTAAAACTACCTGACCTTCAAACATACCTGACCTGAACATTTTCGTGACGCTAATCACGCGTTTCATCCGTAAAAATTTTACCCGAAAAATAATGAAGCAGATACAACTGTTTTCTATTCGATTAAATAATAGTGGAAGATAACATTAAAAATAAAACAGTCTAATTTTTGGAAATCAACTCTTTCGACTCGCGTCATAGAATTTTCGCGAAAAAAATGGCGACGTGAATATTTTGGAAACCACATTTAATAATAGGCTCATAATACCGATTAAATACTTTTTAATTATGTTGCAGTATATTTTTCGCGATATCCAAGATGCCTACAACTAAACCCAACATTTTTAGGGTCAACGACCTTATTAAAATGGAGCATTATCCATAGACAACATTCTATAGTCTTTGGCCATAATCATAGACTAAAGAACATTGTACAGATAGGACAAAACAATAACAACTGAAAAAACACTATGGCGCAATTATAAATTGCCATTAACATTATTTCTAATTAATATAAATATATGTATATGTGCTTTATTAACTGTGACATGTATAGGATATATTTTAATTCTATAAAAAACATGTATTACTATTTCATTTGAAGGCAATTATTATTATATGCTGGTAACATTATTTATACCCAATGATCCCAAATGTACTGCCCGCAAAAAAATTACACAGATTATAAGTGCACATTCGATTGGGCTACGTTAAAATAAATATTTATTTAACGGTAACTGTGTACAAACCGCCAGAAGACTATTCTAATTTGAAATAAAATTAATTAAAATCCAAATGGCAAGAAATTTTAAGAAATATGTCAAAAACATCCTTTTAGAAAATGCATATTGTAATGTTGAAGATTATTTAAGCGATAGAAAAGTTTGGACTCGATTCCAGTAGGACAGTTACAAAAGCGTAACCGCTGAGTTTCTTGTCGGTTTCTTCTCAGCGGAATCATCTTTCGATTCAAATGTGCTTTTTGAGCCTAATGTATGTTTAATGCGGACAGTACATTCGATTGTTTGGGCATTTATATATATTTTGTTTTAAATTGCAAACAATACTGTTATTGTTTGATATGACGTGTTCGTCCGAAAAAGCGCAATCATCTTAAAGATGGTAACAGATAATAATATCTGTCTCTCTCTAATCTTGACATGCTCATTGGTGTGAGAGAGATGAATATATGTTTCTTTCAAAGTAGTTATCGAGACACACTTATGACGCGTTTGACTAGTTACTTAACTTGTTGTTTTTGAAATAAAAAAAAATCTATAACATGACTTTGACTATAGCAAAAATGTATTAGATAACAATAATTAAGAATAAAATAATGTCATGCCATCAAATAAAATAAATTAAAAGCATATTTTTTAAATGTAACCGATAACTATTATTTAGAATAAAATAATAATATTCCATCAAATAAAATAAATTAAAAGCAAACTTTTGAAATGGAATCGATAATTATTATTTTGTAGAAAATAATTATATTCCATCAAATAAAATAAATTAAAAGCATATTTTTTAAATATAAGCGATAACTATTATTTAGAATAAAATAATAATATTCCATCAAATAAAATAAATTAAAAGCAAACTTTTGAAATGGAATCGATAATTATTATTTTGTAGAAAATAATTATATTCCATCAAATAAAATAAATTAAAAGCATATTTTTTAAATATAACCGATAACTATTATTTAGAATAAAATAATAATATTCCATCAAATAAAATAAGTTAAAAGCATACTTTTTAAATGTAATCAATAATTATTATTCAGAAGAAAACAGTTTTATTCCATTAAATAAAACAAATTGAAAGAATATTTTTTTCACAGTTAATATTCAAAAACAGTTTCTTTTGTATATAAAAGAGGACAATAATTAATATATAACGAAATAAGGAACAAGAATTACTAATTCATTGAATCCGACGATTAAAAGGGCATTAAAATTGAAATGTAAAGAAATATGTGGGTATTCATGAAAAAATTAAATAATTTATTGCCTTTTAAAAGACATATGTTTGGAAATTTATTATCATTTAATTTCTCTTATTAAAAAGGAATAATAATAATTAATATTTTTTTAAAGGAAAAAGGAATCGACATCTTCGTCGACACGTTTTTAAAAAAATAAAAATGTAAAAAAAAATTAAATCGTATTATCTGCAAAAAGATAATGTTTTTAAAACTCAGTTTAAATTAAACATTAAATAGAAATCACGCACTGAAGACATCCCGGACGTCAGCCTGTACGAGATTAGTGTGGCTCAAATAGATGAAGACTAGCAATAGGTGATGACGGAATTACAGTAGACCCCCTGAAGGCGGGTGGAAAACCGGTGCTCAAAGTCCTTCAGCGGATGTTCAATCCCGTCATCCTCGATGGCACAGTTCCAGAGGCATGGCATAGGAGCGTGGTGGTTCTGTTCTTCAAGAAAGGCGACAACACCTTATTGAAGAACTACAGACCTATCGCCCTGCTAAGTCATGTCTACAAACTGTTCTCGAGAGTCATTACGAATCTCGTTCGCAGATTTGACGACTTCCAGCCCCCCGAACAAGCTGGTTTCCGAAAAGGCTTCAGTACCATAGACCACATCATTACGCTGCGGCAGATTATACAGAAGACCTAATCTGCCACTTTGCTTAGCGTTCGTGGACTATGAGGAAGCCTTCGATTCGGTGGAAACTTGGGCCGTGTGATCTCATCAACATTATATTGCCCACAGAAACATATTTTGGGAGGATAACATTTTTTTTTATATAGAATTGAAATCAGATTGAAATCTAAATTGCATATGGCAAATAAAGTCGAAATGTATATTAATTTTGTTCAATTGTATCCAAAAGATCATAAAGGACAAATATTTAGTCATTTATTCGTTTCGTTTATGTACCGAGTTGAAATAGGCGAGTAGGTCAGCGTCAGCTCGGGACACCCACGCAGCATTCAGGGAGATTATGTCCAAAGCGTTCAGAGCACCTCGCTGATCACCGAACAGCTCTTTGAACTGGAAACAAAAGAGACGCTAAAACTTTATGGACGGCAACAATTAATAAAGACCTAGTAGAACAGTATCTAGTAGAGTAAAATCATTGCTGTTATTTAAAAATCTATTAAAAGAGCACTATCTCCAAAATACAGATAAAGGGCAGATTTCTGTGGAACGCTGGCGCCATCTATCGGCGTGGACAGAGTCAATGGTGGCAGTCCAGCGGGAGTCACTCGGCAGTTGTCGAGCAGCGCTCGACCGGAATGGTCAACTATTGAAACTGTCGCGTTCCTAGCTATTATTGTTAATGAGTTTGTGTAAATTGATATCGGGTACATTAAGTGATTGAACATTATAATCCGAGTTAATTAATAAAGTGTTTGATTGCACCAACAATACCCACGAACGCCCACAGTATAAGAAATTAAATAATGGATCCAATTAATAACGATGTCGGCGGAGTACCCTACGCTCTTGTGCTTTATGCTTCTCCGTTCTCTCTTATTCTATGTGTGATAGTGTGTAAATATTTGTATGTGTTTATTTTATTGCCCATCCAATATTTTACTTACATCTTTTTAAACCCAAAGGCTGTCTGGAAGAAATCGCTATCTAGCGATAAGACCGCCTTTTGTACATTTGTTTCTATTACTTGCAAGTTTTTGTTTAATAATGTGTGTATTTTATTAATGTGCAATAAAGAGTATTAAAAAAAATAAGCGATTAGGGCTCCAATTAAACTGGGATAAGACCGGTGAAAGAAGTAGTGTTTAAACTTTGGATTCCGTTCTGTCAAAAAGATTACAGTTTTATGAACGATTATTAAAGAGCGTTTCAATACATGTAAAATACTTTTTAAATTATTAAAATCGGACATTCCATTCAAAAGATATAACGAATTTTAAAATGTCAATCTAAGAAAATCGGTCTGACTTAGTAGACTTTCCACTGCCACGAGATCTAAGAACTAAAAAATGTAAATGTATTAGTGGTGATTGAAGTCTCGCTCACCCGGAAGTAGTCGGCGGGTTGGTGGAGACATCTGGCGGCCGCTTGCAGAGCGCTGGCCGGAAGCGACGCCATGTGCAAGAGCCGCCATATTCCCGCCGCACCGCGCCATCTTGTTTTCAAGGTTATTTGTTATAACATGCTTTCCAACATGGCACACTTGTAGAAATCACGGAATATTTATAAATTGAGATGCAAAGTAAATTAAAAATGCGTGTGTTAGTATATATAAAACAATTTAATTAAAATAATATTTTAAATAAAGGGTACGGTTCGTCATTTGACTAAATCGAAAACGATGACCTTGAAGCATCACAAATGTTGATTCCGATTGGTGAATTTGTGAACATTGTAAATTATGCCAATTTGCGTTACAATATTTGTAATATTTCATAAACGATTAGAATTACTTAAGTTATATTAATTGTACCAATTAAATACTAACGGGCAATGGTAGTTTCTTAATAAATAAGATAATTAGGAAATATATTTGCCGCCAAAATGTATAAAAGTCCTAAAAGTTAGTCGAGAGGGCAGTTTTTAATCGACGTTAGCTACGAATTATTGTATTTTAACTTAGTGGTGTCATAAAAAGGGCTGCTCTGCGATACGAAGCTAAATGTATTTCTTTAAATTAAAACTGATGTCTTATTAATATGTAATAATGATAATTGTTGGATATTTGTTTTTATATTTAATGATAATGGATGTTGATGATGTATTTTACTGTAATTTATATTAAATATAACATGAATAAAAAAAAAAGAGTAAAAGACTATGGAGTTTCATGCCGGATTCTTCTCTAACTAGTCTGTAGGTTGTGAACCGGTGGTAGAGTCATTGACAAAAAGAGTTTACTGGAAGTAAAGAATATCAACCTTTTATTATGAAAATCCTATTTATTTATTAATTTGTCTGAGTATGGGTAAAACGTGTTACACAAATGAGACCGCACCGTTTAAATAAAACAACATTGCAAAGTGAAATTTACATTGACATCGCCACACCCGGGATCGAACCCGCAACCTTATACGTTACAGGTCAGTTATTTTACCTTATAATATTGCAATGCAGCAACAAACGTAAGGTCATTGCAATTTGATTACAGACAGTTATATATTCTGACATAAATCGCACTCTTACTGTAAGCCGTTGAGGAGTTCCATTGATCTTCATATTTAACTATGACAATCACATGATCATACCGAAGTTACGGTTAGTAACTCAAATATCCGGATAGCCTATAAAAGATTCTGTCGAGTATCGTTCATTTGCTCCTAAGAATTGAAGAGTTCCGTCACTTTGTCATGGAATCCATTATCAGAACCTAACCAAACTATCACAAAACAACCCTTGAAGTATATCCTTTCCAATAAAAGAAGAATCTTCAAAATCGGTTGGCGTGATCTTGAGTTATTCGTCCATTTGTCCAATTTAACATTTATCCGGTTTTCTCATGGATGCCATCATCAGAACTGGATTCAAAAAAAATTGGGACCCTATGACGAGCACCACCTTTCATTTAAAAAAAATCATCAAGATCGGTCCACCCGGTCGGGAGATAAGAGGTAACAAACATAAAAAAGAAATACTGACGAATTGTTTTTGAATCTAAAATTTAGAAACGAGTATTTATATTTTATGAAAAATGGTATATTATATGACGTAAGGCAAATTCAAATGTGACACCTTCGAATTAATTGGCATAAAAACGCTGCACGTCTTCGTGACGCTGATCACGAGTTTCATTCGCAAAAGTTTTACCCTCAAAGAAGTTTCCTGTCGAAAATAATTCTTACCATAAGGAATTTCTGAGGGAAATATCTAATGTCACTGTTCTAAAAGCGTGGGGTGTAAATATGTACACGCGTTAGAAGTTTTACTTCTTTGGCGTTACGATTGAGAGGAGAGTAAATCTTTACGTTGACGTTTACTCTCCTCTTTTTTCCCTAAGTATGACTTCAATAATATCTACCAGTAAAGCTATATCAGAGATATTACAATAGCTTTCACGATGTCAATCATTTTATTGTGAATGAGGGTACCTGCACACTCCTGAACACAGCGCCGTCACCCACATCTTCCATTCGCGACCACGTTGCGCTTCGCTGGACAACACCGTGTACGCAAACCTTTAAAAATAAATAATGTTTTGTTTAAATAGCAGTCCTTTAATATCTTCCCCAGTAGTGGGCGTGGCTATTGTGGCGGCGATCCGACTCCATCTGGAACAATGGCTTTCCAGGATCGCTCTCCTATAGATTGGTGCAGGTTCTGACCGGGCATGGATGCTTCGGAAAGTTCCTGCATCGAATTGGTCGGGAGGAGTCACCTGCTTGCCAACAGTGTGGTGCAGCTGTCGACTCAACACATCACGATTGTGCAGCCTGGGGACCTCAATATGTCCTGGTGGCGCTGATTGGCTCTCCAATGATAGGATTAGGACTGTAGTCGCGCTTAAGGAAGCCCCGAGCGAGCCATGAGCGAGAAAGGGAGAATGCAGCGGATGCTCCCGCTTTTTGCCCGCCTCCTGCAATCCTCAGTTGGACACATCTGAGGTACCAGGGACGAATGCGAAAGGTGGACACCTGGTGCCTCACTTACGGATGAAGAGGTTTCTACTAGGTTCGTGCCTAAATGCATTTCCCAGCGAGAAATAGAACAGCCCTTTAATATCTCACAGAGCATGGACCTTCTCATTCATAGGGTTGAGGATTTGGAGCCACCTACATGGCATATGTACCATTTCATATTTTATTAATAGGTTTGAGCAACAAAAAAAAGATTGTTAATTCCTTCTAAAGCATGTCGCCTCTCGTAATCTTTGCATAATTATAAAATGAAGTCGCTTAGACCTTTTAAACTATTCAACAGATTCAAATTTAAAAATTGATTTGTTCTTTTAACAAAATATAAATGATAAGTTTTAGGAAGAAATCACAAATAAATTGTTATTAAAATATCGTAAATAAAACTTCAAAACTTATAATGACAATCTGAAATTCAAATTCAAAATAAAATAATTAAAAAATTGTTTTTTTTTCTATATTAACATAGAGCAATCCTTGTCCCTGATTTACAATGCCCTCCTCTAACTGTCAAATTGCCTTTTAACAATCAAATTCACCCCCCTTAACTAAAAAATTGCTCCCTTACCTATCAAATTATCCCATTAACTATTAAATTACCCCCCACCAATACTATTAAATTGTCCCCCACTCTTAACTATTAAGTAGCCCCTCTTAATTAACAAATTGCCCCCTTAACTATCGAATTGCCCTCCTTAACTGTCAAATTGCCACATAACTAACAAATTACCCTGCCCTTAACTAATAAATTGCGCCCCCCCACCTAAACTAACAAATTGCCCCCTTTTACTTAGCGGTGGGTCGCATTGAGGCAGTGGATTCACTTCAACCCTTATGGATCTTTTGTACGCAAGTAAATACATAAAAGTGTAGCTGACAATATATTAGTCGTGTCGGTTACCTATATAGGAGCCAGTCGTCGAGGGGGGATGCTAGGGCAGAGAGCAGGGCCCCGTGCGAGTACAAAGGGCGAGGGGCAGCAATGGAGGCCATGAGGGCCCGCCAACAAGCATTCCACGCCTCCTCCCCACCCTTCCTCACACCAGCAGTGAAAGCGGCCTATAACACATCACAAAGTTAACTCTGCTCCAATCTGAGTCCGGTCTCGCAGGAGACACCTAGAGTGATACCTCCTGATATATATCTGGTATGGTCTCGTTTTCATTCAGCCAGGAATCGAAAAGCTGAACCGCCTGGTCTGTCACGTTCGCATTGCCCCACTCCACACCCGCAGTCAGCAGGGCACCGCTTAACCACCTGGACGACATAGATTAAACGTGATCACGCCTGAGTGGAGATAGTTTTAACAGCATCTTATTGTAAGTGGCATCTCCCACCAGTTAAAACACGCATTAACAGCCTCACTGACATGAAGCAATCTTGGATTAGACACCTGGTACAATAAATTTCGTCGTCGTCGTCGCTTCAGCTGATGGACGTCCACTGCTGGACATAGGTCTCACGTAATGACCTCCATCTTGCGCCGCCTGGCTCCAGCGGCTACCGGCAACCCTCTTTATATCATCGGTCCACCTTGTGAGGGGTCTGCCTACACTGCGCCGTCCCGTGCGGGGTCGCCACTCCAGCACCTTCAGTCCTCAACGTCCATCGGTCCTTCGGCCTATGTGCCTCGCCCATTGGCACTTCAGGTTCGCGATTCGTAGGACTATGTCGGTGATACTGGTTCTACTACGGCTCTTCATTTCTAATTCGATCACGTAGAGAAACTCCGAGCATAGCCCTCTCCATCGCACGCTGAGTGACTCTGAGCTTCCGCATGGGGCCATAGTCAGCGACCACGTCTCAGACAAAGTCCTCTAGATGGGGCAGAAATCGCCCATTGTGCAAACGTCATCCATGTTGGGTTAAAGTTTGTATCTCATTCCATGTCAATTCAACTCTTTTCATATTCGCTGCCTGGTTTGCCGGGGTTTGAAGGGTCCAGTCCAATACCTATTTGGGAAATCAGGTCCAGATAAAGTGTACTATTTAGCAAATCGAAATGTGTAATTAATGAGCAGCTTTGGCTAGTTAACCTACCAGCAAAAACTTGACTTGTTACCATCATAGACTGTACCCCTTCGTTAATCCTATCGTGCTTTCTCTCTTTCTATTACCCACTTCCACGGCTTTCCTTTCTATAATTCATATTTTCCCATATTGATTTGACTATTTCGTCAATTTAAGAATTATTTATCAGGAGAAATGTCAATGTTTGGAAAGTACATACAACTGATCTTCACTGATGGTGGATTCTTGAATTTCTTGGATGCTGTAGAGAGGCAGCCTCGGTGGCAGGGTGCTGAGCAGGGCTTGCAGATACGGTGCCGATGCTGACACTTGTAGCAGTTCCCTCCACCATGACAAATGGCCCACGACTACGCGCCAAACTGCCCAGTGTCTTTCCCTTGACAAGTGAGCTGGTGAGGAACATTTGGTTATAGAATAGTAAAGAACAGAATATTGTAAAATGGAACGGAACAGACCAGTCTAGGCAGAAAGGCAAGTCAATTGGCCAAACGTCAGACTCCTATAACATATGCATCACGTTCATGCAGCTTTTGTATCCGAGTGTTTGATACACAGCGATGTATAAAGTTTTATTTAATATAATCACTTACCGGCAGCTGCTATGGCTCTGCTGGCAGGCAGCCTGTCTGCCCTGCTTAGGACGAAGGCGTCATCCAGCAGCAGCGCCCTTTCAGCCGGGGCTCCACTTTCATATAGCTCCGCAGCCCTTTGAGCAGCAGCGTCCGCTGACTATTCATCACATATTATTTTTCCACTAGCTTTTACCTTTCGACTTCGCATACGTTTTTCCAATAAGAGACTTAATTTTGATATTTTAGATAAATTTGCTGTTTGGGAGGCATTCAACACTGACAATACCCATAGAACAGTCTTATCACCAATTTTGACATAAGGTATTAAACTTTTGGTAAGTACAAAATCTGCATTACGACCTCAATATAGAGCTTGTAGATAAGAATATAGATTGCCAAAGACCTTAAGACGAAAGACTTAACCATCACGAGAATCCAGAAGCTGCTAAACTTATAGATGTTACCAAAATAATAAAAGAGGGAGATAACACTTTCATTGCACACCACAAAAAGAACAACAAAGAAAAGACAGTACATTAAGGCGGTCTCATTGCTATTTAGCGATCTCTTTCAAAGGCCAGAGCGCAAAGAGAATCCTTAAAAAAACGAACCTTTTGAGTTAGATCATTGACGTAAATTAAGAATAGTCGTTCTATTTTAGACTTAGATAATATGATTACATTTTAAGTAGATTAGGTCAAACTAATCAGTCTATAAAACTAGATTCTAATCTAATTCTTTAAGAACCAAAGGTTATTTATCGTTGAGAAGCACGAGTGGATTTAAACTGAGTGACAGAGTAAGAAATAGTGTGAAAAGAGAACGTTGTGGGATAAAAGAAGAAGATGGTAAAAATTATGAATGCAGCTTTGAAAGGGACAGGAATGAAAGTGAATGACAAAACAAAAGTAATGCTTTTAGAAAGAGTTGAATCTATCATGAATGGAAATATTTTGATTGATGGGGAACAAGTGGAAGAGGTGAAAGAATTTATATACTTGGGATTCTATACAAAAGATGGAACATGTGAAAGTGATATTGAAAGGAGAGTGAATGCAGGGAATATGGTAAATGGTGCTCTATACGCCTTTATGAATAGCCAGATGGTGTCTCAAAGGGCTAGACTGGCAGTGCATGCTGGAGTGTTGGTGCCAACACTTATGTATGGTAGTGAAAGTTGGGTATGGCAGAAGAATCACAAAAGTAAAATAAATGCGGTAGAGATGAGAGCGTTGAGAAGCATGAGTGGATTAAAACTGAGTGACAGAGTAAGAAATAGTGTGATAAGAGAACGTTGTGGTATAAAAGAAGACGTAGTGACTAAAATTGAGAAAGGTATGCTTAGATGGTTTGGGCATGTAGAGAGAATGAATGAAAGGAGACTGACAAAAAGGATTTATGAGTCAAGAGTGAATGCGAAAGTTGGAAGGGGAAGACCAAGGCGAACGTTCCTGGACCAAATCCAGGACATTTTAAATAACGGCCAGGTCAAGAGTACTCTAAACCGACGAACTTGTATGAAAGGTTTAATGAGAATGAAAGAAGCGAAGGAGATATGCAAGGATCGTGGCAAGTGGAAGGATGTGGTCTCTGCCTACCCCGAAGGGAATGAGGCGTGATGCTATGCATGTAAATTTAAAAAATCATCTTTCGCTATTCGTCTATTACTATTATTTCATCTATACAAAAGATCGTTTATGTACAAGCGGTAGAAGTGATACTTCTTTCGCGTAAGAAGATAGAAATCTTTCGCCTTATTTTACGTTGGTGGAAATAATTAAGTAAGTTTAATCTGTTTTCTATAGTCTGAGAGTTATAATTTTGATAAGAATGTCACGTTGATATGTCCGAACATAACTAACGTATAGTTGACTTCAGAGTGTCGGTTTTTCGTGACGGTGTGCGTACATTAAGCTGTTGCTATTGGTTTTATGTATACTGACCTCGCCGGCGTTGCGGTCCTGTGGGGCCACCCTGTACAACCCCCTGGCGCCCACGTTGTACCTCACCCACTTGTGCTTGCCCAAATCAGGCACCACCACTACCAGAATATTCATCGGTTAATAATTTATTATCGACCACAGAAACAAACGATTCCGCTGATATCAAGTGATAATCATTTCAATCAGAAAGGTCACTTTTTTAACCGACTTCAAAAAAGGAGGAGGTTATCAATTCGTCTGTATTTTTTTTATGTTTGTTACCTCATATCTCCCGACTGGGTGGACCGATCTTGATGATTTTTTTTTAAATGAAAGGTGGTGTTCGTCAAAGGGTCCCATTTTTTTAAATCCAGTTCTGATGATGGCATCCATGAGAAAACCGGATAAGTGTTAAATTTGCATAACTCAAGATCACGCCAACCGATTTCGATGATTCTTTTTTGATTGGAAAGGATATCTTTCAAAGTGACGGAACTCTTCAATTCTTAGGAGCCAATGAACGATACTCGGCAGAATCTTCTATAGGCTATCCAGATATTTGAGTTGCCTACTGTAAATTCGGTTTGGTCAAGTGCTAGTCGTAGTTAAATATGAAGATCAATGGAACTCCTCAACGGCTTACAGTAAGGGTGTGGTTTAAGGCAGAAAATATAAGTGTCTGTAATCAATTAGCAATGAGCTTACGTTTGTTGCTGCATTGCAACATGTTTACTTCATATACATACTTATTTTATAGTAAGGCCCAAAGGTTCACGTGGTGGGAATTGACTAATAAACTTGATGACATATGTTATAATTAATAGGTATAGTTTAGTACTCACTTTCGGTATCATTCATCCAGACCAAATAGGTGACGTTTTCGGACCATCTTGATATCTTTTTAGTGTCATTCACTATGTCGTACCTTTGGATAGAGGAAAATAAATTAGTAGTGGCAACACATTAACGTCCCACTGCTGGGCACAGGTCTCCTCACTCCGAGGAGCGAGGGTTTATAGAGCATAGACCTCCCTCTCCTCCTCCTCACTCTCATAGTCCGATGTGATGGGAATCCGACACGACCGGAGAGAGATCAGGCGCAGGACCGACGGCTTAACGTGCTCTCCGAGGCACGGGGGTGGATCACACCGCCAACTTCCCAACTTCAGGCAAATATTGAGAAAATCTTAATAGAAACCTCAATATCGATTTCGAATTGGCCCGACCTGGGACTCGAACCCTGGACCTCATGTCTGTAGTCGAACTACTGGTTGATACCCTAATTCTAGCTCAACTCTGGCATTCGGAAATATAGGCATCTCTTTCTTTTTAAATCATAATGTGTATTACATATTTCGCTTCTGGGTAACTGTCATTTAAAAATATGCGTATAGATAACACCGGACAATAGAAAAAACAAAACATAAATCAGTTACAAAGTGACCGTTACTAACGGTGCGTGAGACATTTTATAAACTTTTTTTTTTATTGCTGACAGATTAGCGCTTGACTATGATCTCACCTGATGGTAAGTGATGATACAGTCTAAGATGGAAGAGCGCTAGTCTGTTAAGAGGCGATATACCCCTTACGGTTTCTACACAGCATCGTACCGGAACACAAATCTCTTTGTTTGGCGGTACGTTTTTGCTGGTAGGGTGGTATAGTTACCACCCTTGGGTGAGGTGGGAGGTGAGGTGGGATTTTCTAATTTGTCTGAGTCTGGACTCAGACAAATTAGAAAATACAATTTTCTAAATTCGTCCTACCGGGGATCGAACCCGGGACCTCCGCTAGCAAAGCAAATACTCGCACCACTGCGCCAGCGAGTCCGTCAAAACTAAACTGTGAGTGTTTATTTGTATTTTTCAATACATAAGTCGTGTGAATAACAATCCTTGAGGTAAGTTTTAATATTTGAGATATGAGTCTATAAATACAAGACGGACTTTTTTTACTATCTCAATGTTTAACTATTGGCAAACATAAAAACCATAACATTTGGTAGTCTTTTATGAACATTTAAGTCCCGAGAGCCGCGGGGCAAGACAAACTTTAGCATCATTCAACCCGCGGGGCAATCGAAAAACTTTCTGTGCGAGTGTTGGGCAGGCGACGGTTAGTACCGTTAGCAAGCGAGGACAAATAAAAGACACGGCCACATGGTCAAAATGAGATACATATAAAATATTTATCAACGGACGTTTTTATATATATGTGGCAATAAGTAGGCGCCGTTTCTCAAGTACCTCGCTCGTCCCATAGGGGCTGCCACATGGGACACATCTAGTTACAGGTAGCTAACACAACCACGTCATATTTGTGTCTCGGTGAAATTAACTCGCTACCCCTGTAATTATCGACGCAATAATTATAATAATGTCCCCCTTATCCTAAAAACCAGCATACCTTCCAAAATCTATCAGTACAACCTTTCTGACTTGTGTTTAAAGTGAAAGTGCAAGCATACATTTAATATTCCTTACCATGTGCCATTGTGTATGTTCTCCGTTACATTCTTCCATAGCTTGGTGATGTTCTCCAATTCGTCATCGTCACTGATTAACGGTCCCACGGAGAAAGTGACCGGTATAACCCATTTAGGGGTCGGAGGGGGTTTTGTGGTTTTAACTGTGGGTTTCTTGGTTGTGGTAGTGGGAGTCGGGGTTGTTGTTGTTGCGTTTATATCTTCCTCGATAATTTCCGTAAAGTTTTCTATAAACGATTTAAATTATAATTAAATAAATAGCTTCTTTCTTATAAATTTACAAGGGTGAAATCGCATTGTCGCAATATTTACTGAATACATTACATCAACGGCCTGTACGTATAAAGAGTCAAGTATAACATCCTAATTTTGTGACACAGTGCTTCAGAGATTATATATTACTGCGATACCTTTTCTACTAATGATATGTTATTTAAGCATCACGTTTATTAGCTATGAACTTGAAATAGATGATGACCTTGATAAATGTACAAGGTCATCACCATTTTTATACAATCATAAACATTACAAACATGAATAGGGTAGGCAGAGACAACGTCCTTCTACTTGCCACGATCCTTGCATATCTCCTTCGCTTCTTTCATTCTCATTAAACCTTTCATACAAGTACGCCGGTTTAGAATACTCTTGACCTGGCTGTTATTTTAAATGTCCTGGATTTGGTCCAGGAACGTTCGCCTTGGTCTTCCCCTTCCCACTTTCCCATTCGCTCTTGACTCATCAATCCTTTTTGTCAGTCCCCTACCAGTCATTCTCTCTACGTGCCCAAACCATCTAGCCATACCTTTCTCAGTTTTAGTCACTACGTCTTCTTTTACACCACAACGTTCTCTTATCACACCATTTCTTACTCTGCCACTCAGTTTAAATCCCCTCATCAATAAAAATATTTTGGGGTAATAATCAAAAAACCCCCGACCGCTGGGCTATGCCTATACATATTAATAACATTTTAGTGTTAATGGCATTAAATTAATTTTATGTGGTAAAATTTACATGAAGTTTGTTCAATAATAAGCCATTTCTCTCATAAGTAATTACGTGTTGGTGTTGAAGTTATTTTATAATACTTGCTCATTCCAAAGTAAAATAATGAAAATAACGTAATAACATACTTTTGGATTGTAGTTATTTTTGTCACCTGTTATTTTATCAGTAAAGTAGCAAATAACGGTTATATATGTATATATATAAGCAACTTTTTTTTCTTTGTTATCGATAAAATCGAAAACTACTGGACCGATCGGCATGATCGGCATGGCCATTCGACGAAGAATTAATAGTAGAAGGTTTTAGGCTATTAATTTCTTGAATTCCATCAACCCTTTACCAATTTTTTTTCAAATTTATGTGGATAGTCATTTGTTTCTGCTACGAAGCGCAAAAACACCGGCAAAATGTCTAACGTCACTTCAATGCTTATAAACGCGTTTCCACACACTCCCACGCATCCACCCACGCTTTCACATACGCACGTCCACGCATCTACCCACGCACTCCCATGCATCCACCCACGCACTCCCATGCATCCACCCTCGCATCCACCCACGCACTCCCACGCATCCACCCACGCACTCCCACGTATCCACAAGGTTGTGACATGAATTAGTAAACCATTGTCTATAGCAACGGTTTTGTTGCTTCATTTCTAGATAATGTAAATATAGCATTCATTTATGCTACTATCTTTTGTTCAAAAATTATTCATCTTTCATAGGTTATGTAAAGATGTCATTTATCTTTTGTTTCAAAACAAAAAAGATTCTGTGTGTCATTTAATCGATTGTGTTATGTTTAGTATTTGTTTAATATAAAAATGAATCGCAAAATGTGTTGGTAAGCGCATAACTCAACAACGCCTGGGTCAATTTTGAAAACTGTTTTCTTTTAATGTTCGTTGAAGTCCAAGGATGGTTTTTACGGCGAGAAAAATTCGAATAATTGCAGAGGAAAATCCTAAAAACATCCCTTTTCTGTTTGCCATACAAAAGTTTTCTTACTAAAATGTAGAGTCAATTTGACCTTTATTGCTATTCATTAAAGTTCATAATAAATTAGAAGTACTTGTTGTTGTCTAAGCAAGAGTCCATTTGTACTTTTGCAGCAAGAGATCATTAGTATTGCTGACAGAACGAAGTCGGCCGGGTCTGCTAGTATTCATATAAATAGAAGAATTTGAGTTCATAAATATATGATATATATATATTTCACAGAAATTATTTAGTACTTTAAACTATATTATTAATAAAAATTTTAATTAAATTACAATAACCAATAATTTATGGGTGCGAGGTGTACACCGGGCAGCACTTCGAGTAAGAATGCCCGCCAATCTAATGCAAGCCCTTTTATACTAGTTTCTGCGAGTGGGGGTATTTTGAATGTTGGTAGACGTTTGTTGCTAGCTCGCTGCACACCTTGTTACCAACATTAAAAAACGTTGCCGCCGGCATATTCAACAAAAAAATATACTACAGGATCTAACAAGTCACTTACCCGGTTCGAAGAACAGCTCATCCAATTCAGAGCGAAGTTCCATTGTGAGGAGGTGGTTTATCATTGGCGGGTCAGGGTCAGGGGGATCCGCAGACATCACGAATCTTAACAGAAATTTCATACACACTTTGTTCATTTTACTTTTATCTTTACTAAGTGAATTTGGAGGTTGGAGGGCAATGACCTCTTTATATATTATGCGACCTAACCTTAAAAAAATTAATTAATAAATTATTTCAATAAATTATTTGTAACAAGGCTTAAAAATTAGTTTGCCAAATAAGTTTCACTTCTGTGTCTTCTGTGTGTACTTTGCACGCACGCACTTTTATTTTAGCCATTTTTGTCCTTAACCTTCAAAATCGTCATTTTTTATTGTTAGGTTCGGTTGGGCTAGTTGTTTTAGTATATTTCGAGGCTCATTTCGAGCGCTTGGCTCCCAGGCTCATGAAGACGGCTGGCGCGTTGAGCAGACTGCTGCCCAACGTCGGCAAGCCGCAGGTAGGGTGCCGTCGCCTGTACGCAGGCGTGGTACGATCGATGGCCCTGTACGGGGCCCCGATCTGGGCGGGAGATTTGACGCCACGTTCGAAGGCTCTGCTGCGAGTTGCGCAGCGAGTCGTGGCAGTCAGGATCGTCCGAGGATACCGCACCATATCCTGAGAGGCGGGATGCGTATTAGCGAGTACCGCTCCCTGGGAGCTGGACGCGCAAGTACACTCAGACGTATATTGGCGGAGGGCGGACGCCCGTCAGAGAGGCGACCCTCCTTCGCCAGGGGATGAAAGGGACTGGCTGCGCCAGGCGCAGGCGGTCCTACAAACCAAGTTACGGGACCGGTTGAGAGAACCGAGCGCCGGGTGGTCGACGATCGAGGCCGTGTCTCCGATCCTTGGTCAGTTGTCGCGTGGTCACGGCGTGATCACTTCCCACTTGGCGCAGATCCTCTTGGGGCACGGGTGCTTCGGGAGGTATCTGTGCCGGGTGGTCCGTAGGGAGCCCACTGAGGATTGCCACGAGTGTAAATCGGCCGTTGACACGGCGGAGCACACGCTTGCCCCAGTTGGGATAGTCAGAGATCTGCCCTAGTGGCCGTATTAGGGTCGACCGACCTGTCTCTGCCCACCGTCGTGCGAGCGATGGTGGAGCGGAGGGAGTGTTGGAGTGCGGTGGCCTCCTTTAGCGACGAGGTGATGTCGCTGAAAGAGGCCGCGGAGCGGCGTCGGGAGGCGGATCCCGCCGCCCACGCCCTCCGTCGTAGGCGTCCGGCGAGAAGACGTGCGGTCCAGGACCGCCGTCTTCCCCCTTAGCACTAGCCTCTGGGACGGCGGACCGCGGAGGCCGTCGTCCCACGTAGCGAGGCTCCGTAGGTTGTCGGGCGGCGCGCCTTCGCGCTGCCCCATAGGTAGCTCGATCCTTAGGATCAAGGTAGGGGCCCCTCACGGGGAGTCACGGCGGCGCGCGCAGTTTTACTCTATAGCTAACCTGTAGCGCCGCCATTGTGACAGTGCGTAGGATGGCGGGTCGTTTTTAGCCGGTAAGAGTCCGGTATAACCGGGACGTCCGCGGCGTCCCGGTATCCTATGAGGATATTTTTCCCGTCTTACCAAAAAAAAAAAAGTTGTTTTAGTATTTGCCGGAGAAGTGGTGCCAGAAGGCGCAGTTTTGCCCGTTGGCTTCCCATTCCTTGAACCCTTGAGTCGAATTCATCCAGAGCGCCAGAGCTGAATGCGTCAGCGAACATCTGGCCCCCAGCATACGAATAAAGAGGTTTCCGCTGGGTCTTAGTGGGTATTCTGGTGCAGCCAGCGAGTCCCACACTGTCGGGTGGAGTTAACTTCATCTGACGTGCGCAAAAGCATTTCCCAGCGAAAAAAAAAGTTGTTTTAGTATTTTTTTGTCGTTGGAGAGGTCACTGCAGCAAAAAATCTAATCCTAAATATACTAAGCATAAAAATCATATTTATTTAAGGTCAGATAAGGTTTTATAACCTTTTCTGTCATCACCATCTGGAAACACCATGCATAAAAAACCTGTCCTAACCTTAAAAATTTAAAACCGTCATATCTGTAGCTGCATTAATACGTAAGCACCCTCGGCTGTAGTTGCTTACCTCTCTTGTTTTAATATAACGTCGGTGCCAGAGGTCTTGGTGCATAAAAGTGGGTACCCGGGTTTCTCACACCAACCGTCCCACGCGTGGGCAGGCGCTTCGTCCGTTCCATCATGCTGTAGTGCTCGCCATAGATCTCTGTTAATTCACATTCATATATTACGCAATGCTGCCTCAGCAGACGAGAGCTGACTTTGTTGGACTTGGGATCTAAATTTACAAAAGATGGAACAGGGAATGCAAGGAATATGGTATACGATGCTCTGCACGTCTTTATTAATAGCCAGATGGTGATGGTGGCAGAAGAATCACAAAAGTAAAATAAATGCGGTAGAGATGAGAGAGTTGAGAAGCATGAGTTGATTAAAACTGAGTGACAGAGTAAGAAATAGTGTGATAAGAGAACGTTGTGGTATAAAAGAAGATGCAGTGACTAAAATTGAGAAAGGTATGCTTAGATGGTTTGGGTATGTAGAGAGAATGAATGGGAAAGTTGGAAGGGGAAGACCAAGGCGAACGTTCCTGGACCAAATCCAGGACAAATTAAATAACGGCCAGGTCAAGAGTACTCTAAACCGACGAACTTGTATGAAAGTTTTAATGAGAATGGAAGAAGCGAAGAAGATGTGCAAGGATCGAGGCAAGTGGAAGGACGGGGTCTCTGCCTACCACGAAGGGAATGAGGCGTGACACAATGCATGTATGTATGTAGATCAGTCAGAAAATGAAAAATATCAGGTTATACAAAACAATATTTATAAATAACCTTTCGTCACATTTGATATACATAAAACTTCAATAATAACCATAGCTAAAACTTGTATTGATTTTTAAATGTGTGAAATTGTACGAAAGCAGTAGTATATGACCTGGCATCAGCGCTGGCGGCGCGGTGGTCCCGCAGCAGGCGGGCCAGTGCAGCCCTGCCAGCCTCCTGCCCCGCCGCCTCTATGGCCATACTCACTATCGCAGCACCCTGTACATAAGTATCACGATATCACTGCAAAGTCCCACACCTAAAGTAATATTATAAAGAGGAAACATTTGTGGTTTTTGTAAATATGTATGTATGTTTATTACGTTTACACACAAATAATACTGGACCGATTTCAAAAATTTTTCGCCAATAGAAAGTCACATTCTAACTGAGCGACATAGGCTATGCTACTTAATAAAAATGCAACAATGTAACCCAAGGTATGAAAAATGGTCACAAACCGATTGAAGATATAACAAAGGTCCGTGATACCATATGTCCAACACTGTATTGGGAGGAATCGCGTGACGCGCTAGGCGTTTTCTGTGATCTGTCTAAGGCCTTCGATTGTGTCCAGTATGAAACCCTGATCGGGAAATTGCGACACTATGGCCTCGCGGACACAGTATTGGACCTAATGAGTTCATATTTAACCAATAGAACGCAAAAGGTCTGTGTTAATGGCAAGCTTTCTGCGGGGACTGTGACAAAACTAGGAGTCCCACAGGGTTCCATATTGGGACCATTTCTGTTTCTCATTTATATTAATGACCTTTAAATACTTTTTTGAATTTTAAAAATTAAAAAAAAGTGCCGGCAATTATCAAAACATATTATTCATACCTCTGTGTTAATCCTTATCCTGCTAAATGATATGTTTATTAAAGACCGTTTCAATACCGGTAAAATACTTTTTAAATTAATAAAATCAGACATTCCATTTAACAGATATAACGAATTTTAAAATGTCAATCTTAGAAAAAAAGTCCATTTTACCACTGCCACGAGATCAGTATCTACGTGGGTGATACCGCTAGTAGAAAATATAAAGTAAGTAGCAGCCCATTAAGGTCACACTGCTGAGCACAGGCCTCCTCACTCATACAAGAGAGAGGGTTTTTAGAGCATAGACCCACCACGCTGCTCCACTGCGGATTGGCAGGGATAGTACACAAGTGCACTCTCTATTCCTTCACTCTCATAGTTCGATGTGACGGGAATCCGACATGACTTAACGTGCTCTCCGAGGCACTGGGGTGGATCACTCCACCAACTTCCCAACTTCGGGCAAATATTGAGAAAATCTTAATAGAAAACTCAATATCTATTTCGAATTGGCCGAACCCAGGACCTAAGGTCTGTAGTCAAACATGCTAACCACTAAACCAGTTTTATTGAATTAAATGAGGTAGAAAATATAACAATACGTATATGACTAGCCGGAGTGAGACTCGTAGAATCGATAAATACCAGTTTGCCCACCATGCATGCACGTTTGGCTATGCTGGAGTGAGTCACGATTGGTCCGGTTAATGCACCAGCATGGTGGATATGTTTACAATCCAAACATGAAGCGACGACTGACCTCTCGAAATAATCTTATATTCGAAACAAAAATTTAATTATACCAGGCACCAAAGTGGCATTTATGTAAAAGTTTTTACATGTGTGAGGTCTTCCTTCCACTTTTGGATCAGAGCCTCGTTGGCTAGGACACTGACCCTTTAGTCCTCATCGGCGTTAGGTGGAAGTGCCCCCCGTCTTGTGCAACAAGAAGGTGCGGTGAAGGCATCGACCCATATGAGTGCACCGTACGAAGCAATACTAGCAATGATTCCAGGATACCACTGTACCTTCATGAGACTACATGCAGGGTGATCATAGGCAGCAATTTCCCAATCTAGAAATAAGCCCAAATACCTGATTAGAGCGGCTCCTGGAGCCTACCCTGCCCCCCCTCCCCCCTCCCCCCAATAAAGACTTCGAAACTATTATGAAAAAAGGGATTATGCCCTGTTGAAATTTGTTACAACGGTTATCTTTACTCAGAAATCTCAAGGGAGATATAATCTTTAAGTTCGTGAATTTGGTTGCAATGAATCTATGAGAGGTCTTTTTCACGTACTCACCTTGTGCAGTGACAGTTCGTCTGTGGCAGATTCGATGTCAGCTCTCTCCAATCGTGGTGATGCGACTGCTCGGACTGAGTAGCTCGAATCCAGTCTAAATCAACAAAACTAATATTAAAAACGATCAAGCTATTAAGACAACTGAATGATTCGATTCGGCCGGTACGAAGCCAAAGGGGAAACCAAAACTATGGCAAAGAGTCTGTTATATATCTACAGCTAGGAAACAATGGACAGATATTGCGAAGAACCAGGAATAAGTAGGAGAAATTGGGGGAAACCACAAAAGGGATAAAATAATCCTTCCGATCCCGAAAGACTATCAATCTATAAAAAATAAATTAATATTCTCATACTCTGTAACATCGCAAGGAATGAAGGTGCTTATTACAACCTATACCTTATGATTTTTAGTGAATCTGAAGTACACTAACAAATTTGTCTGAATAATGCTACAACGTGTTGCTGAAATGAGATCGCACCGTTTAAATAAAACAAGTTTGCAAAGTGAAATTTACATTGATATCGCCACACCCGGGATCGAACCCGAAACCTTATACGTTACAAGTCAGTTATTTTGCAGCCCCCCCCCCTCGACTCTGCTACCACCGCTTCATACATAATTCACCTTTCCAATATTGCAATGCAGCAACAAACGTAAAGTCATTGCCATTTGATTACAGACAGTTATAGATTTTGCCAAAAAGCACACCCTTACTGTAAGCCGTTGAGGACTTCCATTGATCTTCATATTTAACTACGACTAGAACTTGATCATACCGATGTTACGGTAGGTGACTCAAATATCCGGATAGCCTTTAAAAGATTCTGCCGAGTATCGTTAATTTGCTCCTAAGAATTGAAGAGTTCCGTCACTTTGTCATTCCATCATCAGGACCTAACCAAAGTATATCCTTTTCAATAAAAAAAGAATCCTCGAAATCGGTCAGAGTGATCTTGAGTTATTCGTCCATTTGTCGCGCACATGCTTAATGCAAAATTAACACTTATCCGGTTTTCTCATGGATGCCATCATCAGAATAAAAAAAATGGGACCCTATGACGAACACCACCTTTCATTTAAAAAAAATATCAAGATTGGTCCACCCAGTCGGAAGATATAAGGTAACAAACATAAAAAAATACAGAAGAATTGATAACCTCCTCCTTTTTTGAAGTCGGTTAAATATGATCAAGTGTACAAGTCTGTTGTTGAGCAGTGGTTGTACAATTCTTGAAGAAGGTACTTCTGAAGAATTTCTTAGCCCAAAATCGCTTTTCGGCAGATCCGAAGGTCTGTTTTATGATCCAGAAATACCGAAAAGCTGGTAAGACATAGTCGAGCAACTTCGAATCCAGGACCTCTTATTAAGACAGTAAATTGAACAGCATACCAACGAAGCAATTTCTATAAAAGTTTTAAATCAGATTCCGCGTGATCTCTAGGGACAAAAGCTGTACAGCCAAACCGATGAAATTGTTAAAGTTTAATTCGAAGTCAAGCCGATTACAGAACTACAGATGAGACGTGGTCCAACAGCTCGAAGCCCAGGAACTCATGATCTGTACTGCGAAGACCTAAACCTTATACTGATGAAGTAGCTTGTATGAAATCCACGTCAAAAGCAGTGCATCATACAGACATAGTATCACGCTTAATTACCATAGGGGTAAGCAGAGTCAACATCCTTCCACTTGCCACAATCCTTGCATATCTCCTTCGCTTCTTTCATTCTCATTAAACCTTTCATACAAGTTCGTTGATCTAGAGTGCTCTTGACCTGGCCCTTGTTTAAAATGTGCTGGTCTTTCCCTTCCAACTTTCCCATTCACTCTTGACTCATTAACCCTTTTGTCAGTCTCCTTTCATTCATTCTGCGTGCCCAAACCATCTAAGCATATCATTCTCAATTTTAGTCACTACATCTTCTTTTATACCACAACGTTCTTCAACCACTCATACTCAACGCTCTCATCTCTACTTCACCACCATACATAAGTGTTGGCACCAACACGCCTGTATGCACAGCCAATCTGGCCCTTTGAGACACCACCTGGCTATTCATGAAGGCGTGCAAAGCAGTGCATCAATTATCCTTAATTGGCCCCCATGAAGCTTACCCAGTTCACCATTACACCAAGCAGTCTTAGTGACTTAACTGAATGCAATTAAAGCTTGGTCCAATAGTTCTGAATCCACTACATTAGGGTCGGTAGCTGACCAATGAAGCAGTTTCAGTCACGCTTAAGTACTTTACCTAAGTGCAGGTAAGACGTGGTCCAATAGAAGGGCATCCTGTTGCCTTTCAGCGGGTGCTCCACCCAAAGCTGGGGCCTTCTCCCCCAGTACTGACGTCAGCGCCTCCAGCAGCCATTGGGAACTCCACCAGCGTGGAGACACCAACCCCCCGAACCACTGTGTGATACAATATCACTATATTCATCTACACTATATAAATCTGAAGTCTGTCTTTCAGTACATAATTTTTTTTGTAGATTTTTGTACGCACGCTTGACTTCCGGTGTAAGCTGGTCAATTCGTGTCGTGAGCGTTACGAAGTTTGTGATTGGACGAGGTGAGAAAACTAATTTTTTTTACAATTTTTTTCTCTTTTTTCATAAAGACGACTGATTATGACAAAACTTTAATGTGCAATAAATGATATAACAAAAAAAAACATGGACTTATTTCCGATTGCGTGAATGATAGTCTATTCTGGATTTTATAAGTAGAATCTTCAACGGACAAATTTGACTATTCAAAAAAAACTAATTGTTTTATTTTCGATTCAAAAAATGTCACTGATTACCTGTTGAGCCAGTAACCTTGCAATGACCTTGGTGTCGGTTAGCATGGACGGTGAGAGGGTTATGAGCCCCCAACCCTCGGAATATTGCGTGCCACCTTCCACCACCACGACATCTTAGAGAAAAAATAATAATTTAGACTTGAGACGAGCGTGCACGAGCTAGTTCAGAACAAGCGGTAGAGAAGCGCAATCGGTCTCATTCCATTGTTTATTACAACACCGATAAACCGATTTTACGAACCAACAATTGTTTGCTCTTTTTTTTAGATTTTCCTATAAACAACATATTCTCTAGTCTTGGATAGTAAAAATAAATCATATTTATACAACAGTGACATATAAAGCAATGAGATTATAAATTTCCAGTATAGACGTTATGTATTGTAAAAATACTTACCAAATTTAGGCAGAGGGTAGGACGTATTCAACTCGTAGGCAAACAGCTGCAGCGTCTTTTGGACCCACTCCAGCAATGGGCTTAAAGAAGACGATAAAATATAAGGTTATATAAAGACAGTTCATCTGCTGTTATAGGAATCCCGTCTTTTAGATAGTTTGGGTTCCTTCGCCACTGTATTGGGCCTTTCACCCCCCCCCCCACCCCGCAGTATTCTATGTGACATGGAACTAAAAACTAAAAGTTCTAAGGGGCACTTGTTTACAACATACCCAGATTCATCCAGAATGACTTGCTGATCGCTGTAAAGGCTGACTTCAGGTGGTGGAACAAGCAGCTCGTCAGGAGCTTCAGTGGGTTCCGAGACATTAACCAGTAAAGGAGGAGCTGCCCTTCTTTGAAGTCTGCATACAACTAGTGACATCATATGTGAGGACATTGGGGGGGAGACTGCGAATTCGTCTTGAAGCTGCAATGAATGAGATGTGAACTTTTACACTGATGGTCACAACTGATGGTAAATGATGATGCAATCTAAAATGAGAGCGCGCTAATCTGGTAAAAGGTGAGTTACCTCTTATGGTTCCTACACTACATCGTACCGTATCGTACGTCTTTTCTAATAGGGTGGTAACTAGCCACGGTTGAATCCTGCCACTGGTCCAGAATTACAGTTTAGAACCACACCACAGATTAGAAAATGCAATTTCCTAAACTCGTCCTACTGTTTGGACTCAGGATCTCCAAAAGCAAGTACTCATACAACTGCACCAGCGAGACCTTCGAAAGGTGAGGTTTGTGCCAATAAAACCACATAATTCTTCCCAAATGTTTAAAGATTGTTGTTCTATTGCTATTAGCTTGAGAGGCTGGTACAGCATCACAGAGATGGGTGAATAAAAAAGAAGCTATTGAAAATGAGAAGAGATCGAAAGATCGATGAATTTTCAGGAAACGGTTTCTCCTTTAAAAGAAAGTAAGTAGCAGCCCATTAACATCCCACTGCTGGGCAAAGGCCTCCTCACTCCAAGGAGCGAGGGTTTTTAGAGCATAGACCCACCACGCTGCTCCACTGCGGATTGGCAGGCATAGTACACAAGTGCACTCTCTATTCCTTCACTCTCATAGTCCGATGTGACGGGAATCCGACACGACCGGAGAGAGATCAGGCGCAGGACCGACGGCTTAACGTGCTCTCCGAGGCACGGGGGTGGATCACACCGCCAACTTCCCAACTTCGGGCAAATATTGAGAAAATCTTAATAGAAAACTCAATATTGATTTTTGAATTGGCCCGACCCGGGACTCGAACCCAGGACCTCATGTCTGTAGTCGAACATGCTAACCACTAGACCAATGACGCAGTTAGACCAATGAGGCAGTTTGCAATGCTTTAAAGGAAGGCTATAGGCTTATTCTTAGCCCAGAGGATCCAATGGTCATGGATGTAATTCACGTCCAGGAAACATCAGACATTGAGCATTCCGTATGTAATTATGACGGTGTATTAACTTTATTGGAGTATCGATTTCTAATAGGATTTCAACGATCGTCTGTCCAAATGGCAAAGCCAGACAACAAATGAAAACAATAAACCGAATGAGCCCAAATAACTTCATTATAATGTAATAAAATTTGGGTTATTGGGTGAATCAAAACATGTGAAAATTTAAAAAGGACTTTATTTACTTTACGGTCCTGTATTCTTTCTAGTTCCCTGAAAAAACTACTCACCAACCGATGTCCCAAATAGAATCCAGCCTCCTCAGTGGCCACAATGGGCATATTGGTGAGTGACACGTGGAAGCGATCCCTCACCACCGTCAACTTGAAGGTGGCTCTAAGATGAGGTTCGTCCAGACATGGGAATGCAGACCTAGCGTGTGTCAACCAGAATCTAGACACCGCACAGCGGCTGAAAAGGTGAACTTTCTTAATTCCAAGTAGAAGACTAAATGAATAGTCCAGAGAAATAGTTAAGCGATCAGCGTCGACAATATGCGGAAATACTAATGCAATAACTTTTAAAAGGGTAAAAATCTAATATAAAACTATTAAACATTAGGTCTTATATTTTGTTTTGGTACCCTCACACACACTCACACACACACACAGCCACATATGCATATGCACGCACACACGCTCGAGCTATTATTTGTATATATTCTATGTATGGATCACGCACAGACACACACGCACGCTTGCGCGCTTTCACGAGCTAATATATTCTATGGTGTCTTACACACACACAAAATACTTGTTTACCCCATTTATTTTACTGTGTTATCTCTTATTTTATTAAAAAATAAGGGTTGGTGATTGAAAGGTGAAAATTTAGAACTAAATTATATTATATGTTCGCGCCATCTAGTGGCGCAAGAGTTGCATCAAAGACGCCATCTAGTGGCGCAAGAGTTGCATCAAAGACGCCATCTATACAATATTCCCGGCAATTTATTGCAAACAACAGATTATCTTTAAACTTTGTTAATAAACGCAAATATTACATCTGTAAAACCTATTCGCGCCTCAATTAACCTTTTGTTAACCTTTATACGCACACATTCTTTCAACAGCCTGGCAATGTGTTTAATCTTCTCCCCAATATACGCAAATCCTCAACATTATATTATTATTATTTATAATAGGCAACGCAGCTTTTGTTAATGCGCCGTTATCAATTTTAGTGTATTCAATTGTGCTTTTTGCCATTTTTGTGCTTGTCCAGTCTATTCTTCCACTGTTCCACTGGTGTACAACTTTATTACTGAGAAAGTGCTTAAATGGGTTTGATGATGCTCGCTTATATCCGAGTTTAAAATTGTGACCTCTTAGCTTGGAAACTTTTTATAAAATACTTCATCAAACCCTGACACGTAATAACCGTTCATGATTTTGTAAGCTTCTATGAGATCGCCTCTTTATCGCCTACTCTTAAGGGTAAATAAAAAAATTAGGGGTGGAGCACCCTTCACATTTAGGGGATAAAAAATAGATGTCCGATTCTCCGCCCTAGCCGATATGCACGCTAAGATTCACGAAATTCGGTTTAATTAACTGTGACAAATCATACACTCGCGTAAAACACACATAATTACAGATATATAAACACACGCACGCGCGCACTCACGAACACAAGCACACACAGATACAAATACGTATACTCGTACGTTACACACACACACAAAATACTTGTATACCCCTTTGCTTTAAGTTTACTATGTTATTTCTTATATATATGTCGGAGTGAAATAGTTTGCGGAACGCCGGCGCCATCTATCGGCGCTGGGCAGAGTCATTGAGTGACTAGCCGGCGTGCGTGATACTGTTAGATTAAAAGTAAATTGCCACGCCTTTCCTAACCTGAGTTTCCGTACCCCTCGTAACTGGATACGATCTGAAGTCACTCACTAAACTACTAAATTACTTACTGTCTCTGTGTTCCTGCTAAGAAGAACCCTCGTTGCTTGTCGCTCCGATCCAATTTTGTTATGAAACGCAAACTCAATGTGTAATTGAATTTACGTCGCAGTTTTTCCTAAAAAGATTACATATAACTTTTATAAACGGAACTAACTAGCTCATAGTTAAAACGACAAAACCCCTTCAGACCCCTAAATGAGTCAACTTCTCAGTGGGTTATTGGAGAACATAACTAAGGCCAAAAAAGGCCATTTCAAACAAATAGTTACTTTTGCGTTTATAGTTTACTGATACACGCAACTTCGTCTACTTACACAATTAAAATGAAACCTTTTCTATTTTTTTAAATCACGACCGAATGTAAAAAAAATTAAATAAAGACCTCTTATGGTCTCTCCTTCTCATTTGAAAGGTATCTGGCTCGTATTGTTAGCAGGGATCCCGGGTTCGGTTCCCGTTACGTTTAGAAATTTTCTTTTCTAATTTGTCTGAGTCTGGACTGGTGACAGGCTTCAGTCGTGACTAGTTACCACCCTACCAGCAAAGAAAAGCCGTCAAGCAAAGAGATGCGTGTTCCAGTACTATGTGTAGAGACCGTAAGAGGTACATCCCCTCTTACCAAATAAGATCACTTACCATCAGTCAACTGTCAGTAATAAAAAAACTATAGGATTATAAAATCTCATAAGTTAACATAATTAATTGTGTTTTTCGCTAATGTATCCTGATCCCGTATTCCCGCGTTAATTTGCTCTTAGTGAACCTCTACGTTGCGACAGGATTAACAGTGACAACCAATTTCAATCGCTTACTGTATATATGTAGATTTATAAATTAATTATAAATTATTGTTAGAAGTTTTTGGAAGAGTTTACCTTAAACTCTATATATGTTTGGTCAGCGGGCGGGTAGTCCAAACTTTTCACTATTTTTGGTCCCAAGGCACCCCCACTTTTGAAGAGGGCCCTCTCCGTCACGTTCATGTCACGAACGTTTAGCACCACAAAGGTTGTGTCCCGGTCTACCTTGAAGTCTATTGATACCTCCCCTGGGTAATATACACATTAGGTTGTAAGATAAAATCGAATGGCTATATTTGGTAACATGGCCTTTGGATTAACGGGAAATGTCTTCATAAGCCAGTTGTTTATAGTGCTAAAGATAAAACAAAATTAACGTATTTAAATATCTTAATTCTATACTAGCAGAGGTATGAATGGATACGTTGCGACCGTGACTTTTATAAACAGTACTAACCAACTCATAGTTAAACCCAAAAATCCCCTAAGACCCCTAAATGAGTGACCTTCTCCAGGGGTTATTGGAGAACATAAAAACCCAGTTGTCGTTTTGATCAGATTTTGCGCAGTAATTTTTATCTTTATTCAAATAACTTAATAGAACGATGACATTTCTAAACAGAACTAAGTCATTGATATAATGACAAAGCCCCTTCGGACCTCTAAATGAGTCTTCTTAGTGGGTTATTGGATAACATAACCAAAGTGAAAAAAATGGCAACTTACACAAATAGTTACTATCGCGTTTATAATTGTTCGCTACAACTCATTCCTCACCACTCGACTTCTTTTATAAGACTGAATAAATGATATTAAAGTTTTTTCGCAATAAAAAGTATCCTATTGATGCCAAATTTCATTTAAATCCTTGTAATATTAATGAGGATAAATATATTTACAAACTAATATAAATGCTCCAAGCATTGAAGTCTCTCTATGAGGGTTCTAGTGCTTGTGTCAGAATAAACGGAGCGTACACGGAGTGGTTTCCTGTCGAAAGAGGGGTTCGACAGGGATGTGTTGCGTCACCATGGCTGTTCAACCTATTCATGGATAAATGTTTGACAGATTTAAAAGAATGTATGTATGGGTTAAGAATGAATGAATTACTCATCAAATGTTTACTCTACGCTGATGATCAAGTAATACTTGCGTCATCCGCTAACGAGCTTCAGGAGATGCTAAATATTATGAATGAAGCTTTGAAAGGGAAAGGAATGAAAGTGAATGTAAACAAAACGAAAGTTATGCTTTTTGAACGAGATGAATCTATGATGAATGGCAATATTTTGATAGATGGGGAACAAGTGGAAGAGGTGAAAGAATTTGTATACTTGGGATCTAAATTTACAAAAGATGGAACATGTGAAAGTGATATCGAAAGGAGAGTGAATGCAGGGAATATGGTAAATGGTGCTCTGCATGCTTTTATGAATAGCCAGATGGTGTCTCAAAGGGCTAGACTGGCAGTGCATGCTGGAGTGTTGGTGCCAACACTTATGTATGGTAGTGAAAGTTGGGTATGGCAGAAGAATCACAAAAGTAAAATAAATGCGGTAGAGATGAGAGCGTTGAGAAGCATGAGTGGATTAAAACTGAGTGACAGAGTAAGAAATAGTGTGATAAGAGAACGTTGTGGTATAAAAGAAGACGTAGTGACTAAAATTGAGAAAGGTATGCTTAGATGGTTTGGGCATGTAGAGAGAATGAATGAAAGGAGACTGACAAAAAGGATTTATGAGTCAAGAGTGAATGCGAAAGTTGGAAGGGGAAGACCAAGGCGAACGTTCCTGGACCAAATCCAGGACATTTTAAACAAGGGCCAGGTCAAGAGTACTCTAAACCGACGAACTTGTATGAAAGGTCTAATGAGAATGAAAGAAGCGAAGGAGATATGCAAGGATCGTGGCAAGTGGAAGGATATTGTTTCTGCCTACCCCTATGGGAATGAGGCATGATGCTATGTATGTATGTATGTATAAATGCTCAATAGAGTTAAGCCTTTCATTAGATGTACCCCCGCAATCCCGAAACTATTTATTGGGGTACATATATATGTCACATAACCCTTTCTTTTAGATGACAGCCGTATGAGTCTGAGATGTTGAATATACAATATCATACTTACCCCTCAGTTCTCCAGTGGTCAAATTGGGGTGCAACCAGAGGCTGTAGTGCTTGGGGATCTGGAAGGTGGGCAGACGAGCTCCACGCCATGGGAATACCATGCCATTGCTTGCTATACGCTCCCTAAATAGTAATCATGGTTATATTTCCATTTATCCACTAGCTGTTACCCCGAGGTACCCAAAAGTTGTTACCTCATATCTTCCAACTCGGTGAACCGACCTTGATGATTCTTTTTTTATATGAAAGGTGGTGCTTGTAGTAGGTCCCATTTTTTAAAGCCCAGTTCTGATGATGCCATCCATGAGAAAACCGTATGTCTTAAATTTGCATTAAGCATCGTTAAATGAACGAGTAACTCAAGATTACACTAACCGATTTCAATGATTCGTTTTTTAGGAGAAAATAAACTTCAAGAGTTGTTTAATGATAGTTTGGTTAGGTTTTGATTATGGGACTGACAAAGCAACGGAACTCTTCAATTCTAAGGAGCAAATTAACGACACTCGGCAGAATCTTTTATAAGATCTCCGGATATTTGAGTCACCTACCGTAATGTATGGTCAAGTGGTTGTCGTAGTTAAACATGATGATCAATGGAACTCCTCAACGGCTTATAGTAAGGGTGTGATTTTTGGCAGAGTTTGCTGCTGCATTGAAATATTTATAAGGTGTATCATGTATGAAGCGGTGTTAGCCGAGTGTGGGGGGGGGGGAACTTTTGCGTATTAGTGATGTGCTCGATTACCACATAAAAGACTGGTGATAGTGGGGTGGTTAAATAACCGACTTGTAACGTATAAGGTTGCGGGTTCGATCACGGGTGCGGTGATAAAATGTAACTTTCAGTTTGTAAAGTAGTTTCGTTTAAACAGTGATGTCTCATTTGAGATACACGGTTTTTAGCTATACCCATAATCAGACAAGTTTGTTAGTTTATTTCAGACTAACTAAAAATAAAAAATTTAACAAAAAAAGAACCACCTTTTTTAGAGTTCTTCGTATTATTATATTTGGAGTCGGTGTCAGCCAAGGTACCTACATATACACGTGGAAGCGCGGGAGCTGCCAAGTGGACGCGCGGGACACACCTACCCTTGCTGACGCCGACTCCAAATATAATAATACGAAGAACTTTTATTTACAATTTAATGCCATCATTGACACTATAGGCGATAGAAAACCATCTTAAGTAAACCTGCATATCCAGAAACAATTCTGGAGTATTTATAGCCTGTCAAGTTTTGTGGTGGTGCGTGGTGGGTTGAAGCTTCCAATATAAAAAGTTTATATGCTAATAATTAGTTTATACTCACTTATTGGCAGCTGTAGAGTTTTCCTCGGAGCCAGTTGGGGGTTGGCCGGGGAGGGTGTCCGCCTCAGTGGCACAAGGACATTCTGAAACATAACACAACGCTTACCACTTACTAGTGTCGAGTCGAGGACATGATTTGAAAATGAGTTTGTAAGAGTAGCATCTCTTTGCACTGAGCCGGTACAACAAACCACTTCAAATGAGGCGAGGCGTATTAGGGGAACGTTTAGACAAAAAAGAGTCTTACTGTTATTGACTTAAGGTACATTATTAAATAACGTTACTATTTTGAAATGTGCCTGTTGGTGTTATTGTTTAATGTGATTTAAATGACAACACAACATTTACTGCTTCTTGGTGTTACATACCGGGTTGTGGGGCTGCATAGACTATCAGCAGGGCGGTGGAGAACATGGCGGAGAATACTAATGCAGCCAAACATAATGCTCGACGTTGGGAGCAGACGGCGACTGGTGCTTCGCCTAGTTCACGGGCCTCTCTCGCTTTGTCCGTATCTAAATAGAGCCAGAAGAAATCTTATCCAAAACCATTACTTGAAATGCCTTTACGCACTCCAATCAGATTCAAAATCTATTCAGTACTGTGGGACACGCTGGTTGCCAGAATATCCATTGAAACCCAGGTACATCCTCCATCACCAGGGCAGAATGGGAAAGCTGATCCCCTGGTGCCTCACTAATGGATGAAGAGGGTTCCGCTGGGTTTTAGTGGGTATTGCGAGACCTTCCATCGCCGAGTCCCACACTCCTGACTGGTCTCGGTCAGGGTTAGTGCGTAAATTGCATTGCCCAGCGACAAAAAAAAAAGGTACATCCTCCATTTCCTTTAGAGGAGCACCAGAGGATCAATTGAAGCAATCTAACCTGGTACTCCGAAAAATTCCCACTTATCCAAAACCCTACTAATTCATATGAATTATATAAAAAAGAATTGCTGTTCGTTTCGCTAAAACTCGAGAGCGGCTGGAATGATTTGGATGATTTTGGTGTAGAATTAAATGTGGAAGTCCAAGCAAGGTTTAAAACGTGAAAAAAATACTTGGAATAAAGTAAAAACACTTATTTCGGTTTCCTTTAGAAACTATGCCTGCCTATCTAACATTTGATGTTCGTGCTGTCGTTTAGAAATCAATCAATTAAAAAGTCGTTCAGAAATCACAAATAAATTTAAAAGTGAAGTTTTTTGTTTTTATAATGTCAAGTGTTTAATTTTCGCCGTTCAGAAATCAAATTAAATTTAAAAGGATAATTTTGTTTCCTCTTCTTCTTTAAGTGGCTTTCAGATGACAATTGAGCACACGCCATTTCGCCAGTGTCACGTAAATCGGGGAAGGCATAATTTTGTTTCCTTCATTCGTTTTTGACATCTGTCATTGACAACCAACAATTGAAAGACAAGTTTTATGCACTATTGAATCATTTCGTGTGTCTATTGGTAAGGCTTTTTTTATTACTAACAGATTAGCGCTTGACTGTGACCTCACCTGATGGTAAGTGATGATACAGTCTAAGATGGAAGCGCGCTAATCTGTTAAGAGGCGATCTCTTTGTTTGGCGGTACGTTTTTGGTAGAGTGGTAACTAGCCACGGCCGAAGCCTCCCCCCCAGACTCAGATAAATTAGAAAATACAATTTCCTAAATTCGTCCTACCGGGGATCGAACCCGGGACATCCGCTAGCAGAGCGAATACCACTGCGCCAGCGAGGCCGTCGAAGGTATACTGTCACTGTTGTAACCTGCGAACTTAATGTGGTTTAAGCTGTAAATCCTCTGTCTTCTGAGTGGGAAAGCAGTTGCACAAAAATGGGATGATAATAGGCTATCACTTAGCCCGATAAAAATACAGTGTAAGCCTGTACACTTTAAAATTACCTGCTAAAAATGCTACGTCGTCCAAATCTTGATCCACCATATTACGCCAAGCGGCCGCTGTAAAGAAAGTGACCGTGTATCATTTCGTGGCTTACATCTTATTAAATACTGTGATATAACTTTTATTTAATTCATCTTATTTATTTATTGATATCCAACAGCACTTTAACGATTATCTCTATGTTAATACAACAAGCGAAAACTTTTTACGAAAGTTGCGCGCACGGTGGAGTTTGGAGGAGATATTTTATTAAAATTATACATTAAATAATATATTTCATCAATAACAGAAACATCTATTTGAACACACACACGCATATATACTTTTCTGTCAATCGCTGACAGTTATGTCAAACTACATAAGGTTACATTAAAAGAGTTTTTGTTGCCAAAAACACTAAGGAGGTTACATTACAAAAGTTTCTGATTTTCTACTTAACTTCGCAATTTCATTCTTCTTTATGAAAATAAATTAAATCAAACAGCCTTCCACACTCTACCCTGTATTTGACACACACACGCCTATACGCTTCTGTCAAT
This sequence comes from Elymnias hypermnestra, assembly GCA_015832385.1. NCBI lineage: Eukaryota > Metazoa > Arthropoda > Insecta > Lepidoptera > Nymphalidae > Elymnias > Elymnias hypermnestra. The sequence continues at coordinate 169,261 of JACTOM010000534.1, read as the reverse complement.
CGCTGACAGTTATGTCAAACGACATGAGGGTACATAAAAGAGTTTTTATTGCCAAAAACACTAAGGAGGTTACATTAGAAAAGTTATTATGTTGGTTGAGTTTACTTAAAATTTCTGATTTTCTCGTAACTTGGTAATTTTTTTCTTCCGTTTGAAAACAAATTAAATCAAACAGCCTTCCACACTTTACCCTGTATTTGACACACAGACGCCTATACTCTTCTGTCGATCGCTGACAGTTATGTCAAACGACATGAGGTTACATTAAAAGAGTTTTTATTGTCAAAAGCACTGAGGAGTTTATACAAGATTTAAAGGTAAGATTTCTTATATTTTATGATGTTCCACACAACTTTCAAAATAAATATGGGAATACATATATTAATTCAATGTCGACATAGTTAGTGCCGTAACGTCGAAACACCGCCTTGCACAATTAGAATTTTATACTAGACTATTTATACGTAGGGGCATCAAATTGGTTTGTTGGTTGGTGGCATGAAAGACGCAATAAAGATACGTATGTTCGACTCGGCAAATGACTCCTTTAATTTCTAGGAATAACTATTGACAAAAATCTACCCTGACTTAAATAATCTAACAAAAAAATTAAATTCTGCTATATTTGCCATAAGCAAAATAAAACAATTGACCAACACAGCAACAGCTAAATTAGTATACTTTCCTCAATTCCACAGTCTCATGACATATGGAATATTATTATGGGGAGCAGCAGCGGAGGCAAAGAAAATTTTTATTCTACAAAAAAGAGCAGTTAGAGCAGTTTTTGGTAAAAGACCGCGTGACTCATTGCGAAACTATTTTAAGGAGACCGGTATTATGACGCTTCAATCAGTATACATATATATAAATATTTTGTACATACGTAAGCA